>JAKLMY010000109.1:0-86153 GCA_022814645.1 Ganoderma meredithae
ACAAAGGATTATAAGGGTATTCAGACTTTTTTCACGGCATTCTTTACCGTAATGGAAGGTATGTTACCTTGATATGTGCCCCGTGGCATCCACTCACATAAAGAGACGGTCATTACATGCCACCGAGAGACGCCCGTGTGGCGGTCGGTGCACCCCAGCCCTCCTGCCTTGCAGCTTCCGCGAAAGCGGTCGAAGAAGGATCCAGTTTCACTGGCTTCTGCACAGCTGGAGAGGCTTTCGCACCCTTGCTATTACCCCTGGCGCATAGGGTATTTGCGTTGGATAGAAGAGGTTGACCTATGGTTGTGGCAGGGTCAACCGAAGGATATTTCTGTAAGTACGACAAAGGAGCACTAACCGTCGTCACCCTGCAGGAGCACTTCTTTCCCCGCAATGAACCTTTGCCAAGCTGTGGAGATGAAGGAGAGAGGTTTCATAACGCGGAGGATGTGTAACAGAGCGGGAGGGAGGGCCACTTTGGGGAGAGACGGAGGCTCGTAGGAGAAAAAAATAGTAACTCTCCTCCGAATTATGAGGATGAGACGTCACGGTCGTACACCAAGCCCGCTACTTATCGGCCGAGAGTAGCCTTTGAGGTGGCGGTCCCAATTAGCAGCCGAACAAGGTGCGCGCGCACAGCACTACTGGCCTCGTAACCTTCTTTTCGATGTGCTAAATTAGGGGACGCGAACCCTGGGTTGAGGGTAGTAGAAGGTGGGGACGTGCTAGTGTCCATCATTTCGATGCTGCGCTACCTCTAAAGCGCTGGCAATCGTCCTTGAATGGTGGGTCAGCAGAAAAAAACTGTGTTCCGCAATAGCTGTGTTCGCGAGCGTACTCCACCTCGGGGTCTGGGCGGGCAGGGGTATCTGGAGCAGTCGGGTGCGAAATAACCAGACCTTGCATAGCCGTGCCTGCAGTACAAATACCAAAAACATCATTAGCTAAATCGTTACATTCTCCCTTTGATCTTCAATCATTTTCTTCCCCCGAGACATTTCAAATAGAACAACCACGGGTACCGGAGTGACAGAGGACCGTCCGTCGCCTATCGGGCACCGCCGCTACCGTACCTTATACGTGTGGACGACAATTTCCCCGCGCACGGCCTCAGCCTCTGGCTCTCTAACGGAGAAGTGGATCTCGACGTCCAGCTCACGCGAGTTATCTTCGCTCTTCTTGCACTTGAACGTCCCGTCCACGATCGTACCTGCCGCCACCCCTGCGCATCAGCACCGCACCCTGGCATATTCCCGAAGATATCAATATCTGCTGGGGCACTGGTGCTCACCATCCGAGACAGTGATCGGCTCGCGCAAGAAGAACACCGTCTGCTTCCAGTGCGTCGGCATCGACGCCGGGCCCGTGCTGAAGCTCGTCACCTTCGGGCGGCCCGTGAGCGGCCCCGCGGAGCTCATGCGCCGCGCCTGGTACGGCCGCCCGCCGAGCGGCCACACCTCCGCGAGGATCGGGTCGCCGTTTTGGATGATGTGGACGGATGTGTCGTCCAGAATGGGCCCGCCGGTGTTGGTGAAGAAGGTGTCGAAGTAGAGGACGAAGGCGTGCACCTTGATGCGGCGCTCGGCGGTCGAGATGAGCTTGAAGGGGGAGGAGAAGTCGAGCTGCTTGTGCGTGGTCTCGCGCAGGAGGAGGTCCTGAGTAAGTGGGAACCGATGCGGTCAGGGCTTTTTTTGAGGCTGTTGGGGGCGACAGGTGACGTACCTTGACCACGACGGGGTAGCTTACGACTGTCTGGGGGCCGACAACGTCGACGACGGCATCATCGTAGACGTGTGTGCCCATAACGGACAAGTCGAAACCTGGAGTAAGTACACGTCGTCAGCTGATGCCGAGGGAATAAGATCGAGACAATCGCACCGTAAACGTCATTCCAGAACCCGATGCGCTCCTTGAAGAGCTCGCTACCTTCGCACAGAGCGAGCATCATTCGAGTCTGACTCGGGGCCATGACTCCTCCCTCTTTCAAGAAACGGTTCCGTGCATGGAGAACCGAGTCGAGCATGGACTCGTAGAGCAACGCGTAACCCATCCACTCGGAGACGATAATATCGACTTTGTCATACCCTTCGGGTAGCTTGATGTCTTCGACCTTGCCACGGAGCACCCTAGCCGGCGCAACATTGAGCTGATGGATAAGCTGATGGGAAATCAACATCAAACGTACGTGATGACGCTTTCCAGCTCGTTGGCCTTGATAATCTGCTCCGCCTTCTCTGCAATGTCACTGGCGTCGATCGCGAAGACACGCTTCGCCCCTGCCTTGGCAGCGAACAACGACAGGATCCCGGTCCCGCAACCGACATCCAGGACGACGGCGTCGCGGAACACCTCTGGATTGCTCAAGATGTACTTCGCATACGATGCCGTTCGGACCTTATCATTGATCATGACGGAGTGAATATCTAGCCCAACGTGAGCGCGCAGTTCTATGCACACGGTGATATGCCTACCGTTCTCAGCGTAGCTCTGGAAATAGTGCGAGTCATCATCGCGTGGAGGGGCTGCAGCCTGGCTTCCCGAAGGGCCCTCGCCCTTCCGCAGTTCGTCTGCGAGGCCAGCAAGGTTCAGCCGCTCTCCCACAAACTGGCGGTAGTAGACGAGGTCTTGCTTGGCCTGCCGGAGGTTCCGCTGCAGTGCCTCAATCTGGCGTAGAGCAGCGGCGAGATCCTTGGGCTTCCCGACGTTGGCCGCATCGACCTCCTCATCGGAGTCGGACCAGTCATCAGGCTCGATCTCTGTTTGAAATTGGTGAGCGGTTATTGAGCGACTTTATCCCAAGGATCCAGCGACAACATACGAAGTAAGGGGTCGTCTTCGAGACTAGGCTTGAGATATTCGTCCGCAGCGAAGAACGGTTCAGAGCCGTCTAGGTTAGCCACTGCTGACGGAGATGGCTGCTGCTCGGACATAGTAAGGAAATGGATACAAAAAGGTGATCGACTACGTCATACCTCCTTTCGAATCCAGTTAATGAGGCGGACGCGTTTGTACAGATCCAATCCTGTCGCGAAGCGAAGGTCAGGGTATACTGTCTCCGCCGTCCAATCTGAGAATTACTCAGTCGTGTTGTGATGGATTTGAGGCTGAATCCATGGGCTTCCTCATCGTAGGCCAAGGCTTCTGGGACGGTGTCGAAGGTCTTGTTTTCGAATAGGGACTTGCATGGGCGCTTAGTGAGCGAGTCCGAGGCCCAGTCATCCCAAGTCAGATCTTCGTCCTCTTCTTCAGAACTGGACACATTAGAACGTTCTTGTCTGCTTTCTGTGTCAGATATATCCTCTGGGTCAAGGATGTGGGTGGTGGAAAGTCTGAGCGCCATGGGAGAGCTGGGAGACGCCTAAGCACTAATCAGATACGGTGAGGCAATTTTTCACCCACCGTCCAAGCGTTGCTCGAAACGCACGTTTGTGTTGTTGAGGGATCGTTGAACGATATTTTTCTTTACAACGATGTGCCGAGGTGAATATTTGCGGATGAACTTGGGTGGACTTCCTGTTAGCGAACAGAGGAGCGACTTGGCAGCCACAGCGGAGATGTCGGAGTTTCTTCCATCGTGACCTCATCCCCGCATGGCTTTCATCGGAGTTTGACGGAGTTACATACTCGCGCCAACCCACTCGTGTTCCAGCTTGTTCTATGATCTTCTCCGTTGTCGAGCATGGCCGTCCTTTCGCCTTCATTCTACACTCTCTGTGCGTGCGTGCATTTGCCTCTGTTGAGCCTCCTTTTCCTCCCCACCTACGCTTGGACATCGCCGGACGCACGCTGACCGTCAGACTTGGAAACTCATGGCTCAGACGCCCCTCATCGGTTCTATTCTCGAAAGGAAACCTGGCTCGAAACCTTCAGCCCCTTCGGAGACCTCTACTAGCACTGGTTTTCCTGTCGTTCAGCACAGGTCACAAAGCGCGTTCGCTCGTGCACGAGGCCAAGAACACAATCGCATTCGACATGTGCCTACCGTGCAGCCCTCGACCCTTGGCTCTTCCTTCCAATCGAGGCACATGGGTAGCGCGCCCTCGTTTGCGGAGCAAGATGGATGGCGTATGCAGGCAGAGGAGGAGAACCGCCGTCGCGTAGAAGCTATGTCGGAGGCGGAAAGGGCGCAGGAGAGGGCAGAGATCGTCGAGAGGTTTGGACCGAATATCGCAGAGGTTTTAAGGAGGGCTCGCGAGGTGAGGGAGGCAAAGCAGAAGAAAAGCGAGAGCGAGAAGGTCGGTGCAGAGTCAACGTCTTCAAGTTCTTCTCCACCTACGCAGGGTGAAGGCAAAGAGCCGTCATCCCCTTCGCATCCCCGTCTCCAACATACCAGATCCCTCAGTATGTATGCTAGCTCGTGCGTAATAAAAACTATTTGTGACCACTAATCCAGCAAGCATCCGCCGGCCGTCGCCCTCACCACCAACGTCCGCAAGCAGTACACGGCCACCGAGTCGTGCAGATCGCAAAATACGCTTCGCAGACATCACCCCGGATGACGTTCACGTCTACGAGTCTGCTCCTCCGTCTCCACGCAAAAGGGCTCTTGCGTTGCCCCCGCCATCCGACAGTGATGGCCCCGTCATTTCCCTGGGCACGTGGAAGCCGCCGCCGCAACTCCGTTCACATATCGTGACGCCCCTGGTCTTACCGGACGCTGACTCTGGCGAGCGCGAGGAGGTAGCCGGCAAGATGGAGGCTTTAGAGGAAGGTACCCCGGAAGACATTCGGCGACGTTTCTTCCCCACTACCCCCGCTAATGTGCCGTCCTTGGAGTGGATGCGAGGAGAATCGGAGCGCGAAGAGGTTTCCGAGCCGTCCACGCCCACCATACGATTCGACCTCACCGGTACCCCCATTCCTGCGCATCTAACCGCCTCTTTGCCGACGCATCTGGGCCTGCATCATCATGCTGAAGGATCTCATGCTGGGTACACTTTGGAGGACATCTTCCTTCTGTCGCGGTCTACCGTCCCTGCACAGCGGGCATCTATGCTTGGCTTGCTCGCTAAGATCGCACACAAACTTGCTCGGACGTCGGTGGACAAGAAGAAGGGGATCCCTAAATTGGCCGGCCAGGAGCTCGCGCTACGCAAGCGAATGCTCGCTGCAGGAACAGAGGCTATGGGCGAGCGGGCGAGTGTTGGGGCTCGCGCTGTCGAGCTGCTCTGGGAATGCACGTCGGAGTGGGATGAGGATGTGAAGTTAATCGATGGCGCCGAGCTAAAGGACCTGGATCGTGGAGAGGCACTGTCTTCCCTTCCGCTAGACTTTGTTCTGCCTCAGTGCGCGAACGCGTTCTCCTTCGTGGAGTTGCCGCAGGAGAGTCTCTCGCAGCTTCTCGCCGTCCTCCATCGACTAGCTCAGCACTCCAACGACAACGCGACGATGATTGTGAGGACTGAAGGGCTCGTTTCGAAAGTCTTCCAACGATTCCTCCTCACGCCCATACCGCCGACGGACGACTCGCCCCTTCCAAGTCCATTCGCGCTCCAATTCTTGCGTCTCCTGGCGGCGTCATCGCGCGAGAACGCCAGCTCCCTGGTCGACCCTGCAGACTCCCTCCTCCGCTTCGTCACCACCCCGCCGCCGTCCTCTCCGTACCCTCTACCTCTCGCGACACAGCTTCTGTCGGAAACACTCCACTTCTACGCAAGTCTGGCCTCGTACGGTCTGTACGCGCATATCACCACAACGGCACAGGAGTATTTCCTCGAGCTCGGCAAGTACATCCTGTCCCCCGAATGCCATTCATCTCAGCTTCAAAACACGTGGCTGCGGGCGTTGGAGGCGTGGACCGTCTGTGCGCGCGATCCGCACCGCACTTCGCCTTCGCACGACATCCTTTGGAGCCAGGTTGTCGGATGGGGTTGGGTGGACGATATGCTGGAGTTGCGTACACGGCTTTCCTCGTCGAACAAGGAGACTTGGGGCAGGCTCTGGAGCACTATTGCCGCATTCCTCGAAGGTGCGAAGGTAAACGGGATGCGAGGTGGCGAGGCGGAACGGGCCGTTGTCCTCCATGCTATCAAGGACGGCTTCGCGGACGGGACGGAGAAGGAGGTCGTGGCAGCCGCACTGAAGGGTGCTCGTGACGCGCTTCAGCAGCTGAGCTCCGGGATGCGCCAAGGCATCCTCCCGACGGACGTCCCTTCGCTTCGAGAGCTAGGCCAGCACGCAGACACACTCGCCGTCGTGGTCCGCCTCTTCCTAGCTTGCATCCCAGACTCGCTTGGCAACGCTTCGGACGCTCCACCCTTCACACTCCCTATCGCCGACCTATCAAGTATCTGCGCGGCGATCACGACCCATCCGCTGTGGGCGTCGTTGTATACCCCCGAGTCCATTCCTTACGGCCATGTTTTCTGCCGGCCTCTCTCCACTCTGCTCGCGTTCTACCTCCAACTGTCGCGTAGAATCCTAGGCACGTCTCCTGACCTCTGGATGGCTCAGGCGTTCGCCATCCTTTGCCGCTTGTTCCCTGGAGACGAGGCGGTTGCAGAAAGCACCGCGACTGCTGTCGCAGAGACGATCACGGCTGACTTCCTTCGCTCGCGAGGTTGGGCGATTCCGGAGGAGATATGGCAGAAAGGCGGCATGGACGTCATCACCCCGTTCTTGGCCTATTCGCTGCGTCCGAAGGAGGCCCAGGTGGTCTCTCCGACATGGATCACACCTCGGTCCATCGCGACTGCCACAACTCTACGTCTCCCTTCACTCTCTGCCTTACAGCTGAACGACAAGCGCGACTACTCGCTCCCTTTGACGAAGGACTGGATGTTCTGTCCCCTGGACCACCTCCTCAAGTCGGGCGAGTCGGGCGTCTTCAAGACCCTCCCGAACTCGTGGAATGCCTCCGAGACCGAGGTCGTGCGCGCCACGCTCCTCTTCGTGCGTGTCAGCCAGGAGGTCCTACGCTACCACCAGCTCCCCAGCGTCCTCCTCAGCCGCGAGGAGGCCGTCTTCGGGTGCATGAAGGTCTTCATGCTCGAGCACGACCAGCCGCAGGCGTCTGCGGCCGACGCCACCGACGAGGTCTTCCGCGACACCCTCGTCGCGCGCTTTGCCTCCGAGCTCCTCGCGCCCCTCTCCGCCGCCGCCTCCACCGCGACGCTCCGCACGCCCCCGCCCTCGCTCCAGTCGTCGTTCCTGACGCTCGACGCCGTCGCACAGCGCTTCCTTGGGCGGCGCGGCGTGCCGTTCTACCAGTGGTACACGGACCTCGTCGCGCTGTACGACGCGGTGTCGTTCGCGGACCCGCTCTTCGCGCGCGTCCTCCTCCCGCCCCTCTCCATGCGCTACCCCCCCGACTACCGCCGCTTCCTCTGGGCGGACTTCGGGCACGCCGTAAGGACGCTGCGCACGCCCCCCGGGGAGGTGGTCACGGGCAGCGTCGCGGAGTACTTGTGGCCCGTGGAGGGCGAGCCCGAGGTCGTCGGGGCCTACGTGAGGGCGCTCGTGCGGGGCCCGCTGGAGGGCTTCGTGAGGCTTGTTGCGGTGCACCATGTCGCGTGCAATGTCTGGCCGGACTTGAGTGCGGGCGGGGGAGGAGCAGGGGGAGGAGCAGGGATTGGGGGGGAGAAGGCGAGGAAGCTGCTGAGGGCGGTGGTGGACCAGGGCGGGGTGGAGGCAGTCAGGGACGTGGTGCTGTACCGGCAGAACAGGGAGGGGACGATCTTGCTGCCCCCAGCGTGCTTTGAGCAGCCGGGGAGCTGGAGGGCGCAGAGGCTTGAGTTTGCGGGGGGTTGTGGGGAGGGGGTGAGGGACAGGTTGAAGGGTCTGCTAGACGGTGAGGGGGGGAGGTAGAAGTCGACTCCGAGTACTGGGGAACCACGATATATTAGCGCTTGTATCAGAATAGTGTACTCACGCTTAGATTTAAGTATACGAAGTCGGCGTAGTTCTGCATATGAAGAGGTGGTCCTCAGATTAAAAAAAACTTCACGCAGAGCAGAGTGCGAGAGGGGTAGGGTAAGTAGCAGTGGCGTGCAAGCCATCGCGACCTCTCGGAGGTCGCGTCGGACGGTGTATCTAGGCAGTGCGTGTTGGAACGTCGTGAAACACGCTGAACCACAAAATTTACTTGTCAGGCGCGTTGAACGTACTATTTCGAGCCGCAACTCGGATGGTCCTGGCTGGGTACACAGTGTTGTGAATGGCGTTTTTGGGGTGCTACAAATTCAATGTGCGGTCCATACGCGGTGGGTGTGTAACCATGAGCAGCGGGAGGCACTACTTATAATACAACGGAGTCCACCGTCTGGCGTCGGTTGGACTGGAGTTGGTTAAGGTTGGCCTGCTGCCGATGGATAGAAGTGGGAATACAAGCGAATATAGGAACGTCAGACCGACAGACTGGGCAGCGATTGCAGCTGTCGTCAATGTTGGCTAGGGAAAAAAAGTGGTCTGTGAGAGATAACGTTAAAAACAAAGCTGATGATATGGCCTGCTGCTGTCGGTGGACGGTCAGGTGACCTGTGGGTCCACACACGGCGTTGAATCTGAGAAGACAGTGAGACCACGATCGCCGTGTTTCTGCCGCGCCTCCGTGTCTATTGCAAATCGAGAGTATGTCGACACTCCTGTCCACGACTCTGTCGCGGAATCCCGACGTATATATCTATAATCCTACTCTGCCGTGCCTTTAGCTGGCAAGGTTATCCACTCCGATCTTCGGAGTCGGAGTAAGCAGAGTGCCAGGATGAGATTGAGCGGTCGTCGGGAAATGGCCATAGAGTGGGGAATGAGTAATATGTTTAAGTCAAAATGCTCGGGAATGTGGGTCAATGAGGCATCAAGGGAGCGTAAGAACAGAGGGATATTTGACCTGGATGGATGATGTCGAGTGGGTTCCGGTTGAAGTTCCCCGAATTGCCGGATCCGAATGAGTCGGAAAGTGGAAGCACAGCCATCGCCATACTGCATGCATGGGGCGTCTATTCACGAAGCCAACTTGGTCTCGGTCTCACTCTTGGCCCATGCCTGGCTTCTTGGCCAACGCCTCTCCATTTGCATCTACGTAAATCATGGGATCTCTGAACGACACAATTGTCGATCCATGGATGAAGGAGTAGACATGGAAGTGAATGCCGGAGAGACACGTGCCGGGAAGGTACGCAAACCCGCGAGGCCTGTCTGCTGAGTGCGCAGTGCTGATTGCTAGCGTCCGGGAAGAGCGTTCGCCGAATGTAGTTATCTGTATGACGACGTAAATCCTCTGGGCCTTCGGCGAATCCGGCATCGCCTGTAACCGTTCTACACACTTCGCATCCGGCGTTTTCCCACCAGCGTCCCGCCGGCAATGACCTCGCAACTTTGTCGCGCTGCGCACCCACCTTGCGACCGCATCCCGGATGCTCGTGTTCCGCAACTACACCTCTGATTTTAGGAGTCTTCGGCATCCGATATCGCATATCCGTGGCGAATTACGTGGAATTGCGGACTGTATGCTGTTCCATGCTGGTAGGACCTCTCCGGCGGGGACGGCATTGCGTCCGTTCGCTGTCCATTCTGCGGCCTCGAGGTCGCAGACGATCGCTTCCCTCACACGTTCCTCCTCCGTCACCGTCCACGCAGGTGCTCGATCTTGACGGGGGACTAGGAAGCCAATCTTGATGACAGGGGCCAAGTGTCTGGATCGGGCGCCCCTCTGTTGCTCGCTTCCGTGCGTATAAAGTCTGCTCTGTCCACCACGTCCCCCCTCAATCCACATTCGACTACGACCACGACTGCTATTCGATCATCATGACCACCCCCATCCCCAGTCCCCCCGCTGTGCCGTTCCTCGGCCACATCAACACTATAGACAAGGATCTGCCCGTCAGGTCCATCAACCTCCTCGCCCAGCAGTATGGCGAAATCTTTCAGCTCAATGTCTTTGGTACGTTTTCTAGGTCTGTTAATGGCCGCATATAACGCCTGATTTTGGCTTTCAGGTCAAAAGAAGCTCTTCATTAGCTCGTACCAGTTGGTGAACGAGGTCTCCGACGACAAACGCTTCCCCAAAAAGGTTACCGCCGGTCTCAACGAAGTCCGCAACGGCACTGGAGACGGTCTCTTCACCGTGAGTCACGTTTGTACGCGTCTTGGAATACGGAGAATGTTGATTGCGTGAATATCTCAGGCTCGAGTGCCGGAGGAACACAACTGGGGCATCGCGCGTACGATCACATCGCTGTATGGACGCGATGGTCAAGTTCTGATTTTCACCTTACAGATCGCCTGCTCATGCCGTGTTTTGGCACTACGGCCATCTACAACATGTTCGACGATATGATGGACGTCGTCAACCAGCTCGTCTTGAAGTGGGAACGGTGAGCATGTCAGCGCTCGTGGGATCGCTTCCATTCTCAAGTAGTTCTCCTGCAGCTTTGGCCCGCGTGACAAGATCGATCCGAGCAATGACTACACCCGTCTCACCCTTGACGCTATCTCTCTGTGCGCCATGTCGTATCGGTGAGCACTTTCCCTTTTCTTTTCTCTGGCAACTGATTGGGAGCTCACGGCGAATCGAATACAGCCTGAACTCCTTCTACCGGGTACGGACACGTTGACGCAACATTTTTGAGGACATGGAGAGTGTTGATACTATATACAGGAGGAGCCACACCCGTTTGCGACGGCTATGGCCGACTTCCTGATTGAGAGCGGACGCCGCTCGGCGCGGCCCTCGATCGTCCAAGCGATGATGAGCGGAGCCAACGCAAAGTACGAAGAGGACAAGCGCACTCTCAATGCGTTGGTCGAAGAGAGTGAGTCTGGCCAGATATATGCGCTAACGTGAGCTGATGCCATTTCCCCTCTCGCTCGGGCCAGTCCTTCAAGACCACAGGTCAAACCCTCCAGAGAAGAGTGACCTCGTGCAGGTCATGCTGACCGGGCGCGACAAGGAGACCGGCCTTGGGCTTTCCGACCAGAACATCAAGTACAACGTGTGTCATGGCTACCCGCTGTTCTAATCATGTCCCAACTGACAAATACGTCCAGCTGTTAACTTTCCTCATCGCAGGTATGTGCCGCGTGCCCTCCGGTACAGTATACGCGAATGTTAAGACTAACAAATCGGCTTGACAAGGTCACGAAACGACTTCCGGTTAGCTAATTGTAGTCTCGAGATGACCTACGCAGCTGACAATGCTCTAGGAATGCTGACGTTCATCACCTACTTTTTGCTCAAGAACCCCGAAGCATACCGCAAACTCCGCGAGGAGGTCGACACCAAGATCGGCGACCGCCCGATGACCGTCCATGATGTCGGTAAGCTTCCGTACCTTCTCGGTAAGCAGAAAGCCCTCCCCTTTCAAAGTGCTCTAGCTACAATTATGCTCGTCGTTTTCTAGCTGTCATGCGCGAGGGTCTCCGCCTGGGTCCCACTGCGCCCGGAAGGACAGTGGGGGCGGCAGAAGACACAGTGATTGGCGGCGGCAAGTACGCCGTCGAGAAGGGTCAGAGCGTCACCATCAGTACCTACACCATGCACCGAGACCCGAAGGTCTGGGGAGAGGACGTGAGCGGCATTGCCAATTGTTACGCGAGCCCGTCCCCTTGCTGATCTGTGCGATGAAGGCTGACCGATTCAGCCCTGAGCGCATGCTCGATGGCAAATTCGAGGCGCTGCCCGTGAGTCGATCTTCTGTTTCCGTTACGGGTCGAATCCTCTAATAACGTCGTCGTATTCCAGCCTAATGCGTGGCAACCGTTCGGCTTCGGAATGCGCGGGTGTATCGTAGGTTCATTCCTTTTCCTTGTAAGAGTGAGGCCGAGAACACTTTTCAACAGGGCCGCCCCTTCGCATGGCAAGAGGCGCAGCTCACGCTCGTCACGATCATGCAGCGCTTCGACCTCGTCATGGTCGACCCCTCGTACGAGCTCGAGCTCAAGCAGACGCTCACCATCAAGCCCCACAATTTCTTCATCCACGCCATCCCCCGCAAGAACAAGCCCCGCTTCCTCTCTGTTCCCGCGTCGGTCCTCTCACCTGCTGGTCCGGCGGCTGCTCAAGGGCCGACCACCACAGCCACCGCTGAAGCTTCGAAGTTGCAGCAGATGTACATCCTGTACGGATCGAACACCGGGAACTCGGAGTCCTTCGCACAGCGCCTAGCTTCGGACGCCTCTGCGCACGGTGAGTGGTTTCGCGAACCTCATAAGCAATAGCAAACGCATACTAACCCGCTACTGTCCAGGCTTCCGCGCCTCTATCGGCACGCTCGACTCGGTGACCGCGAACCTGCCCAAGGGCGGCCCTATCGTGATCGTGACCGCGTCGTTCGAGGGCCTGCCCGCGGACAACGCCGCGCACTTCGTGGCGTGGCTCGAGAGCATCAAGGACGCGCGCGCATTCGCGGACCTTAGGTTCGCGGTGTTCGGCTGCGGGAACCGTGACTGGGTGAACACGTACCAGCGCATCCCGCGGCTCGTCGACGACGCGCTCGCGGCGCACGGCGCGACGCGGCTCGCCGAGCGCGGGGAGGGCGACGCGTCTGGCTCGGAGTTCTTCGACAGCTTCGATGCGTGGGGGAAGGGCCTATGGGAGAAGCTCCGCGCGGTGCGTTGTACTTCCGCTTGCACTTGGCCGGTTTCAATGGTGGTAATCGCGATCGTTGAACGTTCTGTGGTAGGAATACGGTGCGGTCAAGGGCGCTGCGTCGGCGGGCATCGACGTCAAGGCTGTCTCGGCTGGGACGGCGCGTGCGGAGATCCTGCGCCAGAAGGATACTGCATTGGGCACTGTGATCGAGAACAGGATTATCAGTGGACCGAACGCTCCTGCGAAGCGCCATATTGGTGGGTGTTTCGAGTGCATGCATGCTTTGGAGTTTCCATCTCACTGAGAACGATCAGAGTTCGACCTGCCGGATAGTATGACTTACAGGGCTGGCGATTACCTGGCGATGTGCGTACTTTCCCGAGTTCAGGAATGCTGCTTGTTCACACAGGTTCACAGTTTACCCATCAACCCTGATCGCGTGGTGCGGAGGGCAATTGCTCGCTTTGGAATGTCTATCGAGCAGGAGGTAGATTGTCGTCAGCCAATCGTTGGTAGACTGTCTTGGAATTAATGGACAACGACAGATTGAGATCAGCTCCTCGGTCCCTACTTCCCTCCCCGTCGGAAAGGCTATCACCATTCACAACCTTCTGAAAGGGTACGTGGAACTCCAGCAACCGGCCACCCAGCGCGACCTTGAGACTCTTCTCAAGGCGAAGAACTCGGACGCGTCCACGCAGGCCCTGAAGGAGCTCTCCGCTAACTATGCCGAGAAGGTCTTCAAGAAGCGCCTCAGCGTCCTGGACATCCTCGAGGAGAACAAGGACATCGACCTCCCGCTCTCAACGTTCCTCCAGATGCTCCCGTCCATGCGCATCCGGCAGTACTCGATCTCGTCCTCCCCGCTCTGGAACGCGCAGCGCGTCTCGCTGACGGTCAGCGTCGTCGACGCGCCCGCGCTCTCCGGGCACGGCGAGCCGTTCCTCGGCGTCGCGTCGACGTTCCTCGCGGGGCTCCAGAAGGGCGACAAGGTGCAGCTCGCGGTGCGCGCGTCGCACGCGCACTTCCACCCGCCCACGGACCCCGCCATCCCGCTCGTCATGGTCGCCGCCGGGTCCGGGCTCGCGCCGATGCGCGGGTTCCTGCAGGAGCGCGCGATGCAGAAGCGCGCGGGGCGCGCGGTCGCGCGGAACCTGCTGTTCTTTGGGTGCAGGGACCCGCGCGAGGACTTCCTCTATGGGGACTCGGACTTGAAGGAGTGGGCGGAGCTCGGGGTCGTCGACGTGCGCCCGGCGTTCTCGAGGTGTGCGGGGGACTCGGAGGAGTGCCGCTATGTGCAAGAGTGAGTAGATGCTGTTTTTTGGTTTTCGCAATTTGTGTTGGTCTTGGGTCGTCGCTGGTGCCTGACATGTTTTTGCTTGTTGCAGTCGGATTTGGCACGACAGGGTGGAGGTCCAGGCGGCGTTCAAGCAAGGCGGAAAGGTGAGGACGATGGTTCCGGGTTCAGAGTCGGGTGCGCTGCTTACATAGCGGGCTGTCCCAGATATACGTGTGTGGAGCGGGAAAGATCGCCGCTGGGGTGAAGCAGACAATCGTCACATTCATCAAGCAGCAGAACGACGTCGACGAGGCGGCCGCCGTGAAGATCTTCGACAAGATCATGAACGACCGCTACGCCACGGATATCTTCGACTGAGCTCGCCCTGAATGGATAACGTATTGAAGAGCGGGATGCCGATTGAAGCTCACATGGACCTTTCCTGCAACGCGAATGCTAGGCAGAGGTGTACGATAGGGTTATGGGCGTCTTCAAATGGAGACTTCTGGGTATGAATTGTCTGGAGACATACCATTCACTAGGAACGCGTTTCACTGAGGTCGTCAAGGATGCTAGGACTGATCGGTTCCTCGTGGCTGCTCGCGAGGCAGAAGGCACCCATCCCCGCTACTCAGGCCTCAGGCAGCGGACGGGATGGACTGCGTGTAGGGCCCTTGGTGTGATGTTCTCGCCCGTTTTGTCTCCGTGAGACGTGGTGCTGCCAAGTCGATGGTTCTTCCGTCCTTCCCATTTTGACTGTTTTGGCCATGTGTGGATGGCCGTTACAAGTCACGTCGCTTCCGGAGAATATTCGCAGTCACGATGTGGGTTGGAGGTGTAGGGGCTGGACCTGGGATACGCCGGACGGGTCCGTTAACCTCAGCCGTCCAATAGACTCTGCAGTGAACAGGCCCAGTCTTGACAAGAGGGCCTCCCGCCAGTGTGTGCGATGTGTCCGTATATGTGTCCTGAGAATACGGCCGTGCTGTCAGAATATAAGGGATCGCACAGAGCTGGATTCCAACAGTCCTTACTCAGGCTCTCTACTCAGTACTCATCCTTCGTTCTCCAGTGCAACTTGGAACATGGCGTACGTCCATTCCATCCCGATCCGCTCTCCATTAATCCTCGTTGATGAACCATATGCAGTGCCATCATCTCCAGTCTCATAAGCACGTCGTTCATTTCCTCGTACGCCCCTTGAACGGAAGAATTAACGCACAGCACCCCCCACGCGGCGCGCGCGTCCGCACACCAGAGGTGCTCCTGGACCTGCTCGAGTTGGTCGCTTACTTCCTTCTCGCCTACGTGAAAGTCCTCTCATGCCTCCTCTTCGGCTCAAGCTCGAGCTCCTGCAACACGACCGGCTCGTGGCCCTGCAAGGACTGCGGCCTCTGCAAGAACTGCTGCTCGCAGTGCGGCTCCTGCACCGAGTGCTGCACCGACGGTACCGGGTGAGTTGTCTCGTCGTCATGGTTTTTGGATAGGGCAGACAAATGAACGCCACGCGCACTTGAAGGTCGGGCACGATCAGGATGTCCGGGAGCAGCGGCGGCGGGTGCGGGTCGCCGCCGCCGTCGTGCTGCGAGGAGTGCTGCGCGAACTGCCCGTGCGCGCTCTGCAGGGAGTGCTGCTCGGGCTGCTGCCCGAACTGCTACTGCACGGCGTGCACGCACTGCTGCGCGAATTGCGGCATCTGCAAGAGCTGCTGCGAGAACACGCCGTGCTGCGGGTGAGTCTGCGTCCCGCGGTTGTTGTTGTTGCGGTCGTTGTCGGAGACAGCTGGCGGGGATCATGAACTGACCGTGCCCGTGAGTACAGGACAAGCTTGGTGTTTACGAACTTGCTCTCGTGCGGTAACGGCAACTCGTCCTCAGGCTCGGACCCGGACCCGACCCCAACCCCGGACCCGACCCCGACCCCGACCCCGGCCCCGGGTAGCGGTTGCTGCGCGGGTTCTTGCACCAATGCGTGCGGGAACTGCTTGGAGTGCTGCTCGAATTGCGGGTCGTGCGAGGAATGCTGCTCGGACTGCGGGCCTTGCAAGGACAGCTGCAGTACCTGCGGCGCACCGGGCGGATGCGGCGGGTGAGCGTCTTGTCAAGCAGCCTTTATCATCTCCGAGGAAACGCGATACTCACTGTTTTATTCACTCAGGAGCGGCGGCAGTGGCATGTGCGGTGGCGATAGCGGCATGTGTGGTGGCGGCAGCGGTGGCAGCATGTGTGGGTCTTTGAAGAAGACGAAGACAGACTGAGGGCCTCCGAGCCTGAGTTTGGATGAATTCCTGATGGCGCCTCTGGTAGTGGATCGTGACACGGACAATTCGGGTTGGTTCTGGGGTTGGTTCTTGGATATGTATCTATGATGCTTCAGGTGTCGTATACACTTCATGATCGTGATGGCATCATAAGCATACACATGGGAATCGGCGTCGAGGCGGGCTATGGTGTTGAAAGAACAAGACGGCAAAGGCGTACGGCGTACCCGCACGACGGTAGTGAACAGTGGCACTGGTAATTGGTGAGAACGATCCACATTACAGGCAACCCCCCTGAGGTGGCCTCCTGAAACACGATATCTACGCATTTGAGCAAAGATCCACGTAACGGAGCTAATGTAGCTACTACTGGACGTTCAGCATGACAACGATGTGACAGCTCGAGCCCAGATGCCGCTGGCGCCAGGGCTGTTGAGCGCCGGCGTCTGGATTACCTTTTATGGGCTTACCACGTGCCTCAGGCCCTTCAGCGCTGCAGGCAGCATCGAGTCAGAGATCGGGAGCCCGAGACGTGGCTCTGCCCACCAGCGTCTGAACGTCAGAGACGTCGATTCTGCGTGTCTGCCCCCTTGATCCATTCATGCTCACGGAGGCAAGACCAACGCCAACGCAAGACCACCAAGTAACTCTCAGGGTGTACGTCGTCCAGCCAGCTGTGCCATGGTCTCTGCAAAGGCTTTCCATGGCTACATTTTCACTCAGCTTGCCTCGCGAGTCTGACATTCCATTCCGAGCAGTCCATTTACTGGGAGTGTCAACATTCCCACCGAACCAACACCAGTACCCTTGATCCCGGCGGGATCTCGTCACGGTTGCCCTCGAGAGACGCTTCAACTGATGAAGGCATAGGTCTCCCCTCAATCCGGGAGTCGGACACCACCTTCGTGGAATGCTCAAGATAGACACGGCGGATAAAACGCCTGGCACCAAGAGATGAGGAATCGGCCCTCGATCAGCCAATCAGTGCGCGGTCGGCCGGCGTCCCACCCACAGAGGCAGTGTGCGTGCGCGCATTTCGACAATTCGGGACACTTCGCTGCCCTTCTGAGCCTTTTGCTGTGCCTTCAAATTTGATACCGTCGACTTCTTTACTCAACCCCCGACGATCAACAAGGGGGACAGTGCTAATGGGATCGTTCGCTCAATAATTTTGTCACATCATAGATCTCAGGCTGATGACGAGCTCTGCACCGGAACAGAAGTTGCTGTCCATAAGCACAGCTCGAGCGATCAATGGGGTCCGTTTGGACAGAGTATATAAGCACTTTCTTGGGACGTGCTAGTGTTGTATCGATCTTCGCTCCCCATCTGTCATGGACTCATCCCCTGGCCTTCCATCTGCCTTGCTGCCCTCGGTCCTTTCGGGCACAAAGGAGGCCATTGCATGCACGGTTCTCGGTACGTACTTCGTATTGACGGAATTCCTATACAGTGTGTATGGTGTCTCTATTCTCCAAGCCTACATATATTTCAGGAGCAGCTATCATGATTCCAAGTACATGAGAAGCTTCGTAAGTTCACACAAGGTTCTTATCCGAAAACCGTGTCCTAATGTTGGTTCTTCAGGTTACATTCCTATTGTGCGTATAATGCTCATCGCTCGATACCGCCGCGCAAACTCACTAATCGAGACTGCACCGCATTTGTGCAGCCTCCTCGACACCGTCTCAGCAGCGATGACTGTCAACGGCCTGTATGAATATGTCGTCACTGACTTTGGAAACCCGTTGGCTCTCCTCAAGGTCCCACCGTGTGTATTATGGTCCCCCATGTAGCTTCTACATTTACCTTGATTCTATTACAGCGTACTGGCGGTAAGTAACATAGTGCTCGATAGGACACACAGCGGAAGGAAGCTCATTGCGATCTCCCTCAGTTCGAGGATGGAGCCACAGTACGCATCTTGGTACACATACTGGCTCTCGTGTTCTTTAGCTGACTGATGCACAGTTCCTGGTCGGAATGCTCACCCAATGGTATGTGGCCCCATGAATGGCCTGCTGTTCAAGTCGATGTTGTTTCTCATCCAAGACTAGCTTTTTTGCTCATCGTCTTTGGGCCCGTAAGTTCCACTTTTGAGGGTTTGTAGAGCAAGAGCCCCTCTTACAAGCGAGAACAGTAAGCAAACGGAACGTAGCTGTCGTGAGCTTTATTGTGAGTTTCTACTCGTGGGTCGCCACAGTTGTATAATCGTCTTAATCTGACAACTATTAGGTTATATTGTCCTTGACGTCTCTTGGTTAGTGGGTCAATGACTCGTTGCTGTGCACGATATCTCTGACATTGACACCCTGATCTCTAAAGCGACCGGCCTGGGTACGTTCAGATGGCGCCATTTAATCTAATACTAAACGACCGGACTGATATTCAATCCCCTTGTCAGCGCTGTCCGTGAAGATGTAAGCGCATTCTGCCGTAACTGAGTCCTCAATGCCGACGTACGTCACGGACAGTTACTTGGCTGGCAACATCTTTTTCCTTGGTACCCTTGAAATGAGGGTCATCGCAGGCTTCGCAAATGGCCTCACCGCAATATGCGACATCGCGATTACAGCAACACTGTGCTACTACCTTCAGTCCCAGAGGACCGGATTCAGGAGGTGAGTCTCGACCGCTTCGCTCGCTGCTGCAATGAAGGAGCCTGAGGTCGTTGCACAGGACCGACTCGATGATTAATCTCCTGATCATCTACGCCATAAACCGAGGGGCTCTCACCGCGTGAGCTTGAGCCCACTGCCGTCAAACTCGACACTAGAATGCTAACGTGCATAACGGGTCGGGCATTTGCTAGCCTCTGTCAGGCTGCCGTGACGATCACCGTGGGTTCTCCTTCATGCCCCTGGCGCATTTCAACCGGCACTGACTAGCGATCTCAACCAGTACATCGCTCTTCCGGAACGCTTCATATTCGTGCCGTTTGGCCTCGTCGGGGGAAGACGTATGTACACGTATCGTTTTCTGCCAATGCTGAATGAGACGTTAACAATCCCCCGAAGTCTACTGCAACACGCTCCTCGCGACGTGAGTCATTCAGACCGGAATGAGACTCCGGGTCAACAGTCGCAGCCAACTAATAACTTGTTCGATAGGCTCAACGCGCAAAAATCCATGGGTCGCGACGGAAGCCATGTCGTCGAATTCGGCACCCAAATCCTCCACGAGCTGAACACGGCGAGCACGGGGGACGGGAGCAATCAAGGCTCCGACATGGGACGCCGGTCGCAGAACGTCAGTCTATATTGCGATACTGTCCTTGCGGTATGTTGCATTATAACGATCATGCCCCTCTCATAGTCATCCGGCAACATGCCGACGTTCGTCCTGGATCTCACCACGAAGAAGTCCGTGGTTCGTGTCCTCCGTCGTCTCCACTGGCAATCTGTGACTATAGGACAGCCAGCTGATGATTCGCTCTAAAGGGCGTCGTGCATGCACCTATGCTCTACAATATCAATGGCGCATGAAGACACAACCTGGCCCGTTCCTACACACAACTGCTAGGTAGAGCCCGAGCAGCCTTGTGTTTCCGAGAAATTGAAGAGAGGGGGTGGGGGCGATTATAGTGCTGTGCCGGCCACACCGAACACTAATTCCGATGTATACTATCAATGATACATGTAAACTGGCATATCCGGACAGCGTGTAATCCAATATCTATCCAGGTGAGTATAAAGACTAACATGGATGCCCGAAGCTGGAACCACGTACCGTGGTGCGGGCTCGCACTTCCTTGGAGGCCGAAATCATTCGTGTACCAAACAACGTGCTTCGCATTAACGATCTCAAACTTCACGGCATTATCGGTGGCACGGGTTACACTGTGGTAATTTAAATGAGTCCTGTCTCATGTGTAGGGTTCCTCGGCCCTCCTCCCTACGGAGGCGCGTCCTGGACCCGCCGATTGCGCAAGTGGCTTGGTTAGGGCGACTCTGAGGTCCTGCGCCTGGGCTGTCCGGTGCTTTACGTCCGTCCCTACAGAGGAAGTTGTAAGACGTATGTATTATATTAAACTCCTCTGAAGGAGCCAAACATACTGCAGAAAACCGGCCAGGAAGATCGCGGCTCAGGCTCGTGCACGTGGCAGTTGGTACGGTCGCTCGAACGCGTCAGAGATTCTGCTTTTGTTACTGAGCTGTTTGTGCCCAGCAAGGCCGCAATCGAATATAGAAGAGAGATATTACGGTTTACACACAAGGCTGATATTCCAGTCCGAGGACGAAGGATGAAGACAATGCATATGGGCTGGGGGGAGAATGGCAATGCGATCTGAACGTCGACTGGAATTGCCGAGCGCAATTGCCCACGCCACCACCGAATGTCCGTTTGGGGCGCGGCTTGGCTTCAACTTGTTGCCATCGTCCAATTCGTCGTCTCTGGTCCTCGCCAATATTTTTTTCCACTTCAATCAGGTCCAGGACGATGGAGTATTGAATTATATAGGCGACCTCGTAGGAAACAGGGAGCGGTGGCTAGGTAAGCACCCCACCCTTCATCCAGTCGAGTAAGAGTTGAGATGAGGAACCACGAATGCAGTAGAGGATGAAAACGTCATAACACAGAGGAAGTCAGCCACCGTTTTTGAGTAAGTGCATACTCGAAACACTGAGCCATGGCCAGGCCGAGGTCGTAAGAGCGTCAACGTGGCGGTTGAGGGAAGGAGCGACCCATCGTCGGGCTGTTCCCGGGGTTTCTGAGCGTGAGAACGGGGCCGAGGTCAGCGGATCAGACTATGCAGGTGGTTTCTGGCGATGTTCACGAGCGGACGATGTTGCTGACCGAGCTGGATCCATAATGAAGCCATGCCGACGCGACTCGTATGCTTCCAGCGGGGCTTCTTCTTCCGGCCACTGTATAAATCTGCGAACGCGTCTGCCGGTACGCTCACTCATCGTACTGTATCGATCTCCACTGTCTACTTGCTAACCACATCCATGTCCCAGGTAACCCACAAAGACTTTAAGGTCACTGTCATTGGCGGTGGTGTGTGCGGCCTGGCATGTGCTATCGCACTTCAGAGGGCTGGCATTGCTGTCGATCTATTCGAAGCCGCGGTAGGTCTATTCACGCCTTTAAAAGAAGATATTGTCTAACCTCCGTAAACACTTGCAGGCGGCCTTCGGAGAAGTCGGCGCAAGCATTGGACTCGGTATGTTTCTCGACGCGTCCTAACGCCCTCAACACTAATGACACGCCGTTGCGACAGGTCCGAATGCCGTTCGGGCCCTCAAAAGGCTCGGTCTTGTCGACGCGGTGCTTGCGAAGTTGTCCCCGGGCGACTACAGCTCCAAAGGCATACTCATGTACTCCGGCCTCGGGAACCATGAGTTGATCTACGACGTATGTGTCTCACTGCGTCCTCCCAGCACCCCTCCGACTCATGCTGAACCGTACCTTATCCATTTCCAGGCAGCGCCGGAGGATGCCTCTATCAGCATGCACCGGTAATCACACTCACCAGTCCACCACCCTCCTGAAGGCTTCGTCAACCGTTAACCACATGTACTATTACAGGGCCGCCTTCCTCGACGCGCTCGTCGGCCTCGTCGACCCCGCCAGCACGCACTTCAGTAAACGCTGCATCTCCATCTCCGAGTCCTCCACCGCCCCCGGCCGCCTCGTCGTCAGCTTCGCAGACGGGACCTCGCACGAGACGGACGTCGTGATCGGCGCGGACGGGCTCAAGAGCGTCGTGCGCGACTTCGTGGTCGCCAAGGCCAGCGCCGCGCCCGGAAAGGCCGTCGCGTTCAGTAACACAGCCATCTACCGCGGGATCATACCCTTCGCGCAGCTCCAGGCGGCGGGGTTCGGCACCACGCTGGGCCACCGCCCCGCGTGCTTCCTCGGGCCCAGCAAGGTGCGCGCTCGACGCTTGGCGAGAGCCCGGTTCTGGACCTCCCTCTGAGCCTCTTGGCGTTTCACAGCATGTCATCGTCGTGCCCATCAAGGGCGGTCAGCTTGTACGTAGTTCTTCTCAAGTCACGATCCATGTCCGTGAACGCCTCCTTACATACACATACTCTGACCTGACCAGATCAACGTCGCGGCCTCCGTCGCCCGATACGACGTCCCTATCGGGTCCTCCAGCCTCCCGGACGGGACGCCATGGGTGGGCGAGGCCTCGACGACCGAGATCCAGAAGGACTTCGAGGGCTGGGGCCCCGATGTCGCCACGCTTCTCCTCTGCATGCCCGCGAAGACGGGCCGCTGGTCCATCCACGTCGTGCATCCCGAGCTCACGACCTTCAGCAACGGGCACGTCGCCATCCTCGGCGATGCGGTGCGTTTTTCAGTGACTGTATGCGTGGCGGGGGTCAAGAAAAACTAAAATTGATTTTAATCCGCTCGGAAGGCGCACGCAATGCTGCCCCACCTCGGCGCGGGCGCGGGGACGGGCATCGAGGACGTGCTCCTCCTCGTGCGCCTCCTGACCCGCCCCGAGACCCAGCGCAGCAATCTCACTGTACGCCTTCCTCCCCTCTTCCTTCTCCCCATTCGTCTGACCATCTGACGTTTGATGTTTGCGTGTCTGAATTTCAGACTGTACTCGAAGCGTACTCGGCGATCCGCCGCCCCCGCTCCAAGCAGGTGTGGGACGCGAGCCAGAAGGCGGGCGCGGCCTTCGACCACCAGGGACCGCACGGCACGACGTCGGAGGGGTTGTTGGAAGATTTGCAGGGCATGTGGGACCCCGTCTGGAAGTACGACCTGGACGCCGAGTTCGCTGCCGCGGTGACCCTGCTCGAGGTGGCTGATGCGTGCAGGAGTGTTATGGAACCATTATTGGACACATCTATACGCGATGACTCTTCAATTGCCGCATACATGTGAACGCGTCAACGTGAATGTGCCGACCGAGACGCGTTTACGCTTCACCGCTGGCAACTACAAATTTTGAGACACCGGCAGTGATTCATGTTCAAACGTTCCGAGCGTGTCACAGAGGGCTTAGGGTTCCTCGGTCGGAAGGTGGCCAAGGGCCTACTCAATTGGATGCAACAAGGGTCCCGAGTCAGCTGTTGGAGGAGAACAATTCAGCGGGATCGTCAGGGCATCTTTTGAAAACCATTTCGAGTCGACTGCTCTCAAGGTCTACTTCCGTACCTCTGCTTCCGGTCCAACGTTTGAAATTGAGGATGGAGGACAAATCACGATGACGCGCGACCACCACGGACACGACCAAACGAAGTAGGGCACCGCAAAAACCCTCACACACTCGATGCTATGCGCGTTGTGGAATTTGAGGTGTATTTTTCCCGTTCTCGAAGGTACAGTTTGCATGGATTAACACGATGATGGCGCCCATGTTGATTGCGGACATGGATATAGATTGCCGTCCTTACACGCTGGCAGTTTTTTACTTATCGTCCTTGAGTCGTGACCACATCCTCCTACTATTACCACCTTTTTCTGTATCATGTCTGCATCCCGATTCAAGTCGACGCATGTCAGCTGAGTCCGACTTGGCCGTCTGCCATGCCGCCGGTAGCGGACACCAGACAGCGCGCCAACGCCTGAGATTGGCAACGGCGATGATGATCGACCATGTCAATAGTAAGGCACGAACGTCCAGAGCCAGATCACACTAGCCGAAAGCAGTGCGCCGAGGGACTCGTCACCCCAGTGGCACCTGGACTGCCGGCGCCACATAGATGAGTATTTTGAATTATATTAAACCACATTATCGACTGCTTCACTAATCTCATCTCCACCGGCTTACGGTACAAAGCCTGAGACTTCAAGCCCACCCCGACCAAACTCAACTACCCAGCGTCGCGGCCCCTCACAACTTGACGCAAACACAATCATGGTCCTCACGCTCTACGGCAACGTCCACTCGACCTGCACCGCGCGCGTGCGCACCGTGCTCGAGGAGCTCTCCCTTGCTCACGAGTTCATCGAGGTCGACTTCAGCAAGCCCGCGGTCCTCAAGAGCCCCGAGGTGCTCGCCGTGCAGCCGTTCGGCCAGATCCCGTACATCGACGACGCCGGCTTCAAGCTCTTCGAGTCGCGCGCGATCTGCCGCTACCTCGCGCTCAAGTACGGCGGCGTCAGCAAGGGCCTCGTCCCCGACCCGAATGACCTCGAGAGGACGGCGCTGTTTGACCAGGCGGCCAGCATAGAGGTCTCCAACTTCGACCCGCCCGCGTCCGGGCTCGGGTTCGAGAACATCGTCAAGCAGTACGTGGGCTTCCTCATCCTCGCTCTCGTTCTAACCTCGAGAGTGCCCATGCTAACGTGGCTGTAGGTACATACCTGGTCTCGAGACTGACCCCGCGATGGTCGCGAAGTACGAGTTTCAGCTCGAGCAGAAGATGGAGGGCTACGACCGCCTCCTCGGGCGCCAGAAGTTCATGGCCGGCGACGTAAGTCCATCTCCCGGACCCTTGGTCCCGTGGTCGCTGCTCTCCATGCTGACGGAACATACAGGAACTCACCATCGTCGACCTCTTCCACCTTCCCTGGGGCGCGATGCTCAAGAGGCAGGGCAACGACATCCTCGAGTCCGACAAGTTCCCCAACGTCAAGAGGTGAGTCTCCGTGATCGGCATGCGTAGTCCACGCTGACGGCGATCGCAATAGATGGTGGAAAGTGGTTTCCACCCGTCTCTCATGGCTGAAGATCTCCGCTAGTGCGCACTAAGAACCCGAAGGTTACGTGGGCGCGCATATACCCGATCTTGTATTGTCCTGTGAATATCGGAATGTACAATCTGCCATGCAAGTGCCTGCTTGTCGTCGAACCCTCTCAAAAACCAACGAACAGGTGTCCCTTGTGGTGTCGGAGTGGGAGCATGTCGTTGAAGATGCGTCCGGAGGGGCATCTCCCGCAGCAGCTGTAGACCAACTGGATCCCGACGTCGGCCAAGTGGCCATCTAGCCATTCAGCAGCCCAGTCCCTCCAATGTCCCTCCCGACGGTTGTCCTGCGGCTCCTCGTCCATGCATTCGACATACTGCGAAGCAGTCGTTCAACGGTAAACACTGCACTCGCAAGAAGTCTGAGTGCAGAAGTCAAGCGCGACGTATCGTGCCGTACACCTCCCAGCGAATACTTTCCCAACTCGCGCTGCCGACGCCGAGTTCTTTGATGGAGCTGAATCAAGAACACGAACAAGCACTCGAGGTAGTCGCTGCTCCACCGATACTCTTCATCGATTCCGGCCCGCTGTGGCTCGAGCGGAACGTCAGGCCCGGGATATCGTCACGTCCCCAGTCAGGGCCAGGCTTGGGTCCCTTTGCGAGCGCCACCCTCACCCTGTCCACGCACTCCGAGGATGGCAGCTTCTGGTCAGGTCGTGGAGGGTACGTCGTCGCCAACGCCAACGCGGCTCTCATCTGGCGGTCTCGCTCCTCGTCCCTCGCGAAGCGGCCGCCGCCCAACGCCATGGCCATCTCGTCCCCTGCATCGACAGCGAAGAGCGCCTTGTTGAAGGTGGTCCAGGGCCATGGCGGCATCTTCTCCTTGATGGCCAACAGCCGAGGGGATCTCCATATGTAAGGAGCAGAGGAGTCGTGTGACGAGCTGGGCGTAAAGTTGACGATGGACGCCTCGCCGCGCGGATGATTATACGTCCTCGGCTGCGGAAACTCGACATTAGGCCCCTTATGCCTGAGGCCTTAACGAGAGCGCACTCGGTAACCTTGAACGGGATGCCGACTAGGTCGGCTGCCTTCTGGTGGTATCGTGCTATCGCTTGAGTTTTCGCGATCTGAACGGACGCTGAGAGAACAACACAACGCAAAACGGGTGTTTCAACCTGACGTCAGTTCCGCTCCCCCCGCCATGAGCGAAGAGTGGTGGCGGAGAACCTCCAATTTCAGCAGAGAGGTCTCTCTCGAAATGCTCGATAGGGGGTAAAGGGATACGGCAGGACAATGTATATGGCAGAGAGCCAGGGAGTGGACTCCGTACGATAATGAAGCCGAAGTTGAGCGGGTGTTTCAGTGACGCCGTGCCGCTGATGGACGGTCGAGCACACTTAACTGGGCCAGGAGGTCAACGAAGCACTATAACGGCTAGCGTAACGGGGGGACTGATACCCTCAGGGGTTTACGATCCCGTGCAGACGCAGATCAGATGGACGACGAAGACCGAAGTGCGGAGAAAAAGTGCCGTGAGGACGTTTCCCTCCGCAAGATGTTATTGGTGGCCTCTTTGTACTTGATGGTCTTCTTTCGTTCTTCTTTGACTCCTGAGGTACAGCCTCCTCCGCGATGGTTACATCCGCTCTTGTCCGCTCCCACGATCGCCTTCTCCCCTATCACAGGAAGAGCTGTACTGTGGCTCACCTTGTCGGCAGATCACCTAATCATCCTTCTCTGTCTTCAGGAACGAGACCGCAATCGTCTACCTTCGCCCAAACACCTCAGTGACAGCGGCGCCGAAGATGAAGACAGGGAGAAGGCCTACATTGTCCTTGACAACGATGGAGCGTAGCTTGACGAGCGAAGTTCTCACAGGATATCATCTGCCAGGTATGCTGCACTCTGATCGCGAGTGGTCGGGAGCTGAAGACCCTTCGCTGGGTCCACGTCACTTCCGCAGCTTTTCCAAGGGCTCAGCAGGGGAAAGTCCGTGGCACGAGTGATTGCGGCCATTCAAATCTCCTAGCGCTTTCTCAATTGATTCGCGGGAGTCAGGCATGTGTGGGTGGTGTAGGTGGACCTGGGCTCCACTGGGCGGGCGTTGGGAGGAGATGCGCTCCTGGCTGTCCTGCTGCCTACAAGAGTCCTGAGAGCACAGGGGTCACACGGACCCAAGTGGATGAGGGTTACCACGAGTGGTGCAGTACAAGGTGCATCGTTGCGACTTCCAGCGGCCACGGCGCACGCTGGGAAATTCAACTCATGAAAATCCACCTTTAAACCCAATGAAATGGGGAGGTAGTGCAACTCGGCCGAAGCAGGAAACAAAGCGACACTTTCTTCAGAACATATGCTCTGCATAGTTCGCCGAAAAGTAATAGGGCATGCTCACTAACGTTCACAACGGTCCGAGCCGTCGCTCTCCAGCCTTTTCCCCGCTATTTCAGCCTCTTGTCAACGGCTTTAGGACACTGTCCATACGCCTAGCAGATACGATGAATAGGGACGCGTAATGAAATCGAACAGGTACAAGACGGACCTTCATTTCGGCGAACGCAAGCTTGAAAGCGAGTCGCGTTAGGCGATTTAGGGTCCGCGGTTCTTGGGTACCGAAAGCTACACGCGTCGTTGTCTAGTCAAGTTGCTGAGTCCAGCTAGTTTGATTCGGAGAGCCGGCGCATGAACAGCCGGGAGCTCCAGATAACTTCCACAGTTGATGAGCTGGCAAACGCTGCCGGGAGGGTGGTGATGTCAATGCCTTCATGGAAATTCAGAGAGAGCCCTGAGGTCGGTAGCGGAAGGGTGAGGCACAGAATACATCGCAGCCGCGGAGGTCGTGATGGTCAAGACTGATGCATGAGGAGGAGGGGGTTCGGTTGCAGGCGCGGATGCTTCTAGCGAGGTTCGGCGTCTCGGCCGATCACTCTGTCCTCCAAGACCGCACGTCCAATTCTCATCCTCCGAACGCGAATGGGTGTACAAAAATATGGTAAATATTCTGAGAATAGCAGAGACCATTTAACCGCCTTTCAATGTGAGCAGATCTCAATCAGAGTCGAGTCGTAAGGACCAGCATGCTTAGTAGGGTACGAAAGGAGACTCGTCCCTGACGGTAATCATGACCCTCATACATCTCTGTCGACGCTTATAGTGTGCATTCCGCCCTGTAGATAGCCCTGAAGTGCAGTCAGAACGTCTAATGGTCGCGTTCAGACAGGAATAGTACTACGCACCACTGTCTTGTCCGAATATCTGGAAACATCCAAGATGAAATGCGGGATGCTGACGCTTTCAGTCTATCACGTATCCGAAGGGACAACAGTCAATCGGGATGAGCACATATCAAGACTTGGATGCACCCACATTCGCCAACTGCCCGCCGGTTCCAGCCCGACTGTTCCCTGGACTCGTTGTGTTCGCATGAGCAATTTGAAGTGAGCTTACTTCAAGTTCCACGACGTTATCGTCCTCGTTCCTCATGGACTTTTGCGCATTTAGACTATTCACACGGGTCAGTGGTTTGCAAAGCTTGAACGTTTCCCCGAAGTTGACTTACGTTGCGAGGAGGGTGTTGACATATACTAGGGTCCAAGTGTCCATCAACAGTCGAGCGAGACTCAAGGGGTGTGGACCTACATTTCCCGCTCAGGAGCGCAAATGGGAGGTATATATACCGGTCCGGACGAACAATCGTCTATCAGAACCTAGTTAGCCCCTCAACTCTAGAAATATCGTTGTCCGGGTAAAACGCACGCTGATCATCTCGCCAGCTTGACACATCCTGCGTCTCGCTCAATAAAGACGGACTCTCGCAGTGAATAGGTTTTAGACCATACTCACGCGGTAAGAGCACCCCGATTCACCGCATATATGATCAGTCGGTCGATTATTGAGTTGGTTCTGGGAAGGGTGCATATGCATATAGGATCAGGTCTCCATGTTTCACGAAGTTGGAGAGACAACTGACCTCCTGAAGCCGGTCCTCTTCGAGTGGAGATAGTAGCAAAGAGACGCAGTGATGACGATATCGCACACTGCGCTCATGCCGTTGGCAACGCCACCGAGAGTCCGGCCCTCCACCGAGCTGGCTTCGAAGATGATGTCAATGCGGTGGGTGTAGCTGGTAAGGCATCATTTAAGTGCACTCATCTCCGGCAGGGGATGCCTAGAACGAAGCGTACATTTTCACAGACAGGACTATGGAAGCGGAGAAACCAGTCAGTGACCAGATCGCGCCTGGCGCTGATGCTTCTGGATTCGTGACATACCCATCCCGGGGCCTGTTTGCGACCCCGAGGTCAGCGTTTTTAGTATCGCGCACAATATTGCTTCAAGTGGGCGCACCAAATGAACCCAATGCAAGGAAGATCTAAATGTACTTGAAGTTAACGACGGGACAACACTAGCGTGAATGATGGCCCACTGACGACGCTGTACACAAGGACGGCATTATGCTTGCTCACTGTTCATTCGATATGGAGCAATTGAGAATGGAGTGTTCAAAACACTTACACTCCCAAAGACGGTGCGCGAGGAAGCTAGTTTGAGGTAAGCACGGCCTCAGCAGTGCGTGAAACGCGGCCATACCATTGTGTGAGCGTGCCAATCAAGACCTAATAGGGGTGATTAGACTAGATCACGAGATATTGATAGTGAATGTCTACCGTGGCAGCGTTCTCGAGCTGATATTAAAATGAGGTTGGATCAATTTGTCGGATTGCTTTGATTTCAATGAGTACTCACGGCCAAGGCTCTGATATGCATCGTCTTAGAAAACGTGAATTTGGAAAGCATCCGCAGTTACTCACGGAGGCATGTTAATAAGTTTCAAGGGGTCACCGAAGTCGACGACCACATACGTGTACAAGGTCTCGACGGCCAAGATCAGCGAGACAGTGTCAAGGATGCTGCGTGCAGTCGTAAACCACGTGAATAGAATTAACCTGTGACACATACAACAGAAAAGCGACCTTGACCATAAGACAACGGGATTGTCACGTTCAATTTTGTGGATGTACCACAATGAAGGCCATGGTGCTCACAAAAATTCTCATGAACATGGAATCATGACCACTGTTCCGGAAGTAGATGTAGGCTTGCAGCACCGTGATGCCATATACACTGTATGCTTGTGTTATGTTGATAGACAAGGTACTAATTATCAAGAGAGACATACCATGCCGCAAGGATTACACCAATGAGACCAATGGAGAGGGTCTCCTTGATAATCGAAAGCATTTCTGGTGGAAGGACTATGGAACCCATGAGCGACGAGCGTCGAGTTGGAGATTGATGTGGGAGTGGTCCTTCGGAGACTCTGCTTATATACTGGAACACACGTCAGAGAGATACGCATCCGGATTTCAGTAACAGCATCAACAGCAACTTTGAACAACAGAGGTTGAGGAAACAATCAAGAAGGACACTGCGAAGCCATCTCTATCCCGCAGAATGTTTATCTGTATACGCAGATGCGCTCCGATGAGCTATAGCTTGCGCGACTCACCTCTCAGCTGAGGAAAATAGCTGCGGAATAAGCCTGCGATGTGCAAATTCTATACATTAACAGCGCCGGCTTTGATTTGAGGTTACGCCCAACAGCTTCTGCGATGAGCGCGACAGGCCGTGTGGGGCATCGGAGGAAACGCGGCCATGTTCAAGTTGCACATTCGGCATGAGATCTTCAGTTCCGCGCGATAAAAAAAGCTCAAGAAGCATACGAACAGGTATGCGGGTCCCAACACTGGTTCACAGGTTAGTGGAAAGGTGTATGTTCATTCTTCGGCAATCCTTCCGGAGAGACGAAATCATCCAGACGGCGCAATGAACCGTGAGCGAGAGACGTTCACTCACCACGGATGCCCCTTCAGCGGTTCCCGTGGAAACCTACATACAGAGCATCCTAAAGGCGATGCTGGTTGGGACCAGGTTCATAACAAAGGTCATCCGCTCAAGAACTTCTCGGAAGTGCGTTGTCCGGGGAGGATCGACCGTGTGACCCACTCCGCGTTTAGGCCCCACCCAACCTCCTCAGATCTTCTCCGTGGCAGTACTCGATGCTTCTTTCGAAACATTCGCATGGGCGCCGTGTGAGCATCATAATTTGCGAAGGGGCGAACCCGCCTCGTCATGACACCTCCCCGCCGTGTACTAGGCTCACCGAGGCCTGTTCAGCACCTTGAAGAATGAAGGCCGTGGTTCGCTCGATTCCACTGCCGAGCAAAGGCGACCTTCGAATACTTCACAGAGGTCCTGTTCCTCCGCAGAAATGTGAGAATTGGAGCACAAAGTTGATGGTCGCGGGCCAGCATCACTGGCGCTCTGAATGGCCCGAGATTTGTGGGCGGGTAACAACACCGGTCGGAGGTTCGATCCTGCCACAGGACAGTCGACCCAAGACTTCCTGTCGGCCTGGTATTCATGGCTTTCGCGAAACTGATCTCGGGGTCCTATTCTTCAAGAACCAGCCATCTGTTGGTTGCTGATATTTCAGCCAGAGTGATCAGGAGGCAAAAGCTCATTGACGTCTATAAATACAAGATGCGAAGAAGGGATCCAAAGTTGCAGATGCACGATCGCGGCTAGACGCAGGGAGCCGGAGGCACTAGTGGTACACAGACGAGGGGTGTCCAAGTATAAGTAGCAACGAGACGATAGCGATGATGATGGCGATGGCGATAGAGATGAAGGTTCTCGGTCCGTCTTGAAGCAGCGGGAAGAGAGACAAGGCTCGGAGACGAATAACAGAAGGCGTCCTACGTGGAATGGAGCTTAAACTGAGGGGATGCGAGTCGTGGTGCAGAGCCTTGGAGACGGGTATCAAGGCATGCAGGGGAGGGGGGTATCGTTCGTTGTGGGAAGTGGTCCACGGAGGAAGACTAAGGCTTAGAGGCCTTCCGAGGGAGGCGGATCGCAAGTCGGCGCCATCGAGGAGGCAACGGTCTGTCTGAGTCGAAGGAAGAGTCAGACTCTGGCTCAGACTCGCTGCTTCGACGGGAGAGGATGGACTGGAGGCTGTAACGCGCTGAGGTGGGCGTCGCGCGTGACCGTGTAGCTGCTGTGAGTCGCGCTGTGAGCACTGCGATCTCCACACGCTGGTCGGCGATCGTCCTCGAGTGGTTGTTCTGGCGCGATGGCTGTGTATTAGACAAGAAGACTGAGCAACGATGAAGGTTCTCACCTCTTGGATCCTGAACCGCTCGAGATCTGAGTCGTAGAGCTGACGGACCTTGGTCAGTTCAGCGCTGAGGTTGTTGTTCTTGAGGACGATGTCGCCGATCTCCGTCGTCTGTTGCTGGATCGTGACTTGAAGGGTGGCAGAATTGCGCTCGGCATCCATGGCCCTGGTGCTAAGCGAAAAGACCTTGTCGTCGTACTGCGCACGAGTCTTCTGGAGTGCGTCGGCCATGGTAGCTACACGAGCATGCGCCTCGTCGCGGTCGGTGGTGATAGTCGCGATACTCTGCTGTACGGCCGCGAGCTGGGCCTTGAGGGCGACGAGTTCTTCGTTCTTGTCTGCAAGGATGAGGCTGCAGGTAGCGTCCTTCTCGGCGAGCAAGTCGTTCTTCATCTGGTGGTAGCAGCGAGCTGAGTTTTCAGTGTGGCGAGATCCACGCTCTGCTGCGCGAGTAAGTCGTCCCTCTGCGAGAGCAAGTCGTCCTTCTGAGCGTATACGACCCTGCAGCTCTCGCGGAGGAAGTCGAGCCGAGCCTCAAGGGCCTGAATCCTCTCGCTCTCCGAGTCGCGGGCTGGTGACTGACCAGAGGGGTCCTTCGCATCGACGATACGGCCGGAGTCTGAGTCTTCGGCGGGGCCGGTGAGGGCGGTCTTACGGGCATCGATACTGCGCTGGAGTGACGCGTTCTGGTACACAAGTTCGGCGACTTGACGAGTCGATGAGGCGAGACGGATGGTGACCAGGATGTAAAGACTCGTGAGCAGGATGAAGAGAACGAGTAACAGCACCGGAGGGACGAGGTGTGAGATGCTGGTGGAGGCGTCGAAGACGCGAAGTTCGGTTGGGACATTGGCCATCGCGGAAAGACGAATCGTATTGAAGAGGAAGGTGTTCATCGAGGGGGGGGGCGGTGGCGAGAGGTGTGGAAGCGTCGAGGTTGAGGTCTTGGGCGCGGGTGAATTTGGTCAACGGGAGTTGGAAGGGTGGGAGGAGGGGTAGCGAACGGTAGAAGAAGACGAAGCCGATTTAAAGTGCACGTCACCTTCTATCGATCGCTCAACTTGCAAGTCTGAATCTAGATGACGACACTGCTGCTCGGTCCACGAGCTGCACCTGAAAAGGGTCATGATCCGGAAGGCTAATTCGCCGAATAAGCTAGGGGAAGCCGGCCTCCGTTGAAAACCTTGTAACTTCGCTTGATAAGCTTGTAGACGATTGCAGACGTTAACCTGGTGCGACTGAAAGAAATGAACATCGAATTCCAGTCAAGCTCTCACTTCTGTTGAATGTTCCATGCTGCATGGTGATCCTCGGTGTATCCCAACGGTAGGTTGTAGCGAGGAATCCCGGAAATTGATACTCCTAGCCAAGTGTAGACCGATCGGAAACCAAAGACGGGAGGCTGGGATTTGTTGTGCAAAATATAGTCAAAACGTCATAGTGTCTTGACATAGAGGACATACCAGGAGCTGAAACATTCGGCAGTGCATGGTATCCCTAAAGGTCGCGAGGAGAGGCTGACAATTTGCGAGTTCAGTAAACGCCGGGTCAAAGATTATAGGAAGAAATTCAGTGACGAGCTCCTGAGAGGAGCCAAAGGTGAAGGGGACAAGCCGTTTGAGGCTGACGGTCTACTCTTCCCTGGTAGTGAAAGAGCTCCGTGGCTCATAGGACCGATGGTCTGCAGTGATGAAGCCGGGAGTGGAAAGTCTCTGCCCATGTAAAATAGCGAAAATAGATAGCTCGAGAATTCTTCTGTCAGGCTGGGCTGTGACATCATTGTGTGCTGGTCTTGTTCCTGGCACTTTCGAAGCTAGTCCTTGCTGTCCGCCCTTGACATCGGCCAGGGACTCGACGACCTGAGCATCTGACTTGTTTTGCAGGGGTGCTGCTATAACCACGTGTCCTACAGAAGTAACATTTGACGTACCAAGATAAATGGATTCAGAACCTTTAACAACCTTCGACATCGATGACGTGACGGCGATGGCCAGCTGGTGGCTATGAACGTAATCAAACCGCAATATCATCCAAACTGGGCTAACCGCTTCTACTTGCGAGACGCCACTTCGTTGACTTGAAGTCGTACGGTCATAGGTTAACAACGCCGAAACCCCTACTGACTCCGTGTAATGCATCCTCCACGAATACACCAGAATACAGGAGCGCTTCCGTCGTCCCCTCCTGGATGCCGTAGTGAACAACATCGGCTTGGTCCGCAGGCGAGTCTGCCGGATTCACAAGTGGAAGCTGGATATCCATGCCATTGACCTCATTATCAAGAGCTCCCTATTGCAAGGATGGAAGACTTGCCTTCAGCACGGCGAAATGGAAATCTCCTTGCCCCTCAGAGCCGGCCGCCGCGGTGGGGTTTGATGTCGTAGCCACGACTTGCTGCAAGAGCTCAGCGTCCTGGGAGTACCACACCGCAAGCGTGCGCGCATTCCAGTCGACTTCGACAGCGAAGTTGTGCCAAGCCCGGGAGGTGAACGGTGTGCTGAATAGGACGTTGAGTGCGTGGTCGAGGACCTTGAACGAGTGTGCGTTCGGTACAGGAAGGGGACCCGTGGGATCGGTGAACGGAGAACCTGTGACAAGGGGTCAAGATACCGACGAGAAATTGTGACGTAAGAAAAGCGTACCGAGCTGGATACCAAAGACATGAGACCCATCATTCGGTTCGACGAACACGATCTGGTACTCGTGTGTGTAGTTGAGGGGCCGTGTCTCGTCCTTCTGGATGGAGAAGTGGAAGCCCGTCTTGTTCGTCTCCATCTGAGAGATGAGTTCCGTGTGCTCGCCGTTGTTCGCGGCGATGATATCCGTCCTTCGGAAACCGAACTGCGGGTTACTTCCACCTGGCAGGAAAACAGAACTGTTGTCGATGGAGACCGAAACGACCTGCTCGCGCGGCTGGATGTGTAAGAGCCCCTCGTTCCATAACGGAGTGGGCAGTCGTGAGTGCCCGAGCAGTTGCGAGTACTGTGCGCGAAACGGTTAGCGACCCGTCGGAGATATACGGGATTTGAAGCTCTGTGCGAACGTGAGATGCATTTTCGGACCCTTTCACCACTCTACGCAATACAAGGGTTAGCTCGGTTGTTGACTGGCAGAACAATGAAGACTTACGTGAGGAAGGGGCCAGTCGAGGAGTCGAGGTCTGTGTTCGTCAAGTTGAATGGTGCCCTGCCATCCCAAATAATAGGACTTGCGAGCGTGAACGCCACAAAGAAAAACGCAGATAATGGGAAAAGCATCATGCGGGAAGGCCACGAACATTGACGAATGTCGGCGAAGATGGCCTCTTTTATACTCACCGCGGATGACATCTCCGAGGAGTGAGGGAGGACACGGAAAAACGCCGGGAGCAGACAGGTCAATACCCAGTAATATCGAGCCAAGTCTCCGATATGATGTCGCAATCTCCGGTATTTATACACTTGAATGGACCTTGAATACACTTCCATACCGAACCTCCGAAGTCCACGTTTCGCATCCCATTGATGTCCCGTCGACGTCCCCGTTCAAGGTAGCTCGAGGAATAGAGGGAGCAAGGCGGTGAAGTTTGGTGTGCCAACGCCAGTGACCGGGTCCCATCCTTCAGTACTAGAGGGCCATCGTGAGCATAACCGCTTCAAATGCATAAATATGGAAGCTTACGAGGTAAATCCTGGCGTGCCTAGAAGAGAACAAAGCTATATTAGCCACCACAACACGGGGAAGATCGCATAGACATACCACAGCCCTGATTACCGCCAGTCGTAATATCATGGAATGCAGCCTGGAACTTGTCCGTGTAGATCTATTTAGGGAACGTCAGCTCAATCCAGTCTATACTGACGTGTTGCTCACCACAGGGTTAATGAATCCTGGAGGGGTGACGAGTTAGCGAGCACGAAGTCCTCAGATCGCGAGTACTCACCAACTGGGCCCTTGCCAGCAGCAATACGAGCATCGTTGATGAGCGTGATCATGGAGCCGACGACAGGCGAAGAACACGAAGTTCCGAACACCCGCACGAATTCCCCAGCGACAGCTGTTCAAAAATAGTCGTTCAACCGCATGACAACAACCCCGGTTGCTGCTAGCTTACCAACAACGTAATTTGCGCTAATGACACCTACGTCAGCAACCATGCTCCAACCCTCCGAACACGCGACACTTCGACTCACCCATTCGCAGACAAGTCAGGGAACCCACGCGCAACGCCCGAGTTGTTGAACTGCTCCCCAGAGAACGGCGGCGGGTGGTTCGTCAGGAAGCTCGTCACCGCAGCAGCCTGGTAGTCCGGCATCGCGAAGAAGTTGCTGAACCCTCCGCCGCTGAAGATGACCTGCTCGCACGCGCCTTCTGGATCGTCGACGGTCGAGCCGGGGTTGACCTGAGTCGCGCCGACGCCTGTCACGAACGGGCAGGTCACCGGGAAGTCGGGGTTGAACTGGGTCCCGTTTTCCACCGGGTTGCCTGTCGTCGAGGATGGGGAGGAGCGGAAACGATATATAAGGCGACGAGAGACAAATAAAAAGCATGGAGGCGTACCACTCCCGTCGAGGCAGATACCGCCGTTACCCGCTACACCGTTGTCTCCGGAGCTGTAAAGCACGGTCGAGCCCAGCATGCCGAGCTTGGCATACTCGGTGCACTGTCGTTGAGCATACGCCGCAGTGACGGAAGACTCGTCCTGGCCGTATGAGGTAGAGACGACGAACGGAGGGGCCAGGATACCGCACGACGCGGGCTCTAATCCAAACAAGCTGTCACTTGGGATGCTATGTGTTTTAGTAACTATGCTCACGGTTAAAACCACCGGGAAGAGGGTCCGGGTAGATACCATCCTGCAAACGAACTTGGCTGAGCTTCTGTAAACGCTGACGTCGAAGCCGCATGTACCTGAGTGGGGTCATCACCGCCCTCAAACGTGCAGAAGGACCCGTCGACAGCGTCGAGCCAGTTGTCAAACGAGGCTCCCTCTGGGATGTCGCCCGTCTGGAGGAGCAAGATGGGTTGAGGGTTCGTTAGACCAAACGCATATTCCAAATCAAGGTCGCTCTCTCCATTCAAGTCGAACCCGGTGTCCTCAGTCTGATCGACGCCTCCGTCGATAGAGATCAGTGTGGGCTTAGTGCCGACTTGACTCGGGGAGAAGTTTCTGAGGAATCTTGTCAGGTCCATTAACCAACCATATGGAAGGGGGGCTTACGCGAAGAACATGTCCAGGTCACTCTGCAAGAACGCCTGAGGGGTGAACTCCACTATACAACAAACAGTCAGCCTTGGCCTTCTCACATCGCAAGTAAAGTTTATCGAGCACTCACGAATGCCGAACGTATTCTTGTCGATCGAGACAGGAGTATAGTCGATCGAATACAGCGCCCTCAAGCAGTCAAGCGTGATAAGTTGGTCACAGTTCGCCAAGTTCGGTGGAACGTCGACGAGAGACCCGTCCGTCTTCAGCCCGCTCTTGATATGCGTGGACGGCCGCTCAAACGACCGCTTCTGCAGCTGGTTCGGCGTCGGTACGCGGTGCAGGAAGTGCACCGTCGGTTTGATCAGGTCGATGTGCTCCCGAATGTCCTCAGGCACCGAGTATGAGTGACAGCCTGTGGAAGTGCAAGCAAGCATTATTAGCGATGTACCTTCTCGGACGACGTGAAATCCATACCAATCTGTTGCGCCCCCGTCTCGGCATGAGTGTACACATTGTACTCCGCGTCGAGGATCCCCTCTGCCTCCTCCGCGGTCGCGTCGAACTCGATCCAGCCCTTGCTGGCGCTCAGCTTCAGGCGCTTCTTGTCGATCCCCTCCCCGACCAGCCAGTCCACGACCCGCTCGATCGTCTCCGTGCTCGGCGCGAACGTGTCCACGATCTCCTTCATCGACAAGTGCTGGCCGTACGTCGGCGACGACGGGTGCGACACGGACATCAGCATCTCCTCCACTTTATGCATGTTGCTCTGCGTGAGCCCGAAGCGCATCGGCAGGACCGCGCGCGGGTCGAGGCGCCGCGCGAGCACCCAGTCGCGCGGCTCCTGCGCCCGTCGCTCATGGACGACGAGGTTCGAGCGGCGGGAGGGCGCAGCGACTGCAAGAGAGGCGAGGGCGAAAGCCCAGGTCAGAGAGGACAGATGCATGGCGCACAGTGTCCTGGGAGAGGCGGGCTCGGAAAGAGGGCTGCGTACTCCAGAGACGGAGGTGGTGCGTCCCACTCCAGAGACGGGGGCCGTCGCCATGTATATAAGCGGGGAGCGGAGACATCTTTAGAGTCGGTAGCATGCGGCGCATCGCCATCGCGTCTGCGAATTTCCTCGAGGACACGCTACGACTATAAGCGAGTATTTCCGCAAGCGTCACACAAAGCTCGTACCTTGGCATTTGTGTGGGTTTGATGCCCCGGAGGGTGGATAGCGGGGCCACATGATAAGGCGTTCGCACACATCCATGCTGAGACCGACGGCGCGCCGCCGCGTTCAGGCCATTGCGTGGTACGTTTCCTCGAATCTTCAGGGCTGGGAAGAAGTCTGTGTGAACCGGCAGTAGTCGCCCTGGGAAAGCCATAGAGTTACAACTTCAGTTGAGTAGTGCTTCAGCATCGTCAGCCAGATAACACATGATAAGAATTCCAGCAAGTCGCAGAGGTGCCCACGGCATGACCGAAGAGCGCCCCAAGAACAACGTTTGTGGTGGTGGCTCTAACGTCTGGTAGAGACAATGGTTCCAACTCACGCTCCTGTGCATAGAGTGTTTCATCGGAAATGGGGCGGCGCATCTCCCCATCGCCCGAATACCTCACTAGCACGACACCTTGTTAGTATTCTGCATAGAACGTCAGAGATCGCACGCACCAGACCATATCTCCGGGGCCGCCGGGTAGAAGGTGATATATCCATGGGGACGGGTAGAAGGTGATATATCCATGGGGACGGTGAGGAACGGCTTCTCAGCGAAAGAAAGCGGAATAAAGATTACACTACAATATACATCGGAAGTAAGACGACGCCTCTATGGAGAGGCGTCAGCGATAGCAAGGTCATCCATAGGGACGTCCCGAAGTGCGCTCGCAGCAGCGGCCGCTGCCTCTTTCCGCGCTGCAGACCTCTTCTGGAGTTCCTCTACTTCTGCGGCAAGCTTCACCTGATGGACGAACGTCAATGTATCAGATTGACGACGAGATAGGGGCCCATTAACGTACCACTTTTTCCTCCAGGTCTGGTAGTTTGAAAATTGAGAACGGCGGCGGTGGTTTCGTGGCACTCTTATCCCCTAGATTTGCACAGGTTTTACCAATCCGTACACAGCTAGCATGGCTACATGCGTACCAAAAGCGGCATACATGAACACTTCGTTCATGAATTCGTGATTTCGACGGTAACGGGTAAGCGCGAGGGTCCGGGAGGATATGCTCTCAGACTCGTCTGGGCGTGTCCAAGGGTGAGTCAGATCGATCATATTAGTATGCAGGCGTGGATCGACGCACCCGCCGAGTCATCATCTTCCACGACACGACTGCCCTGACGCTACAGGGCGTGAATGTACGACTTGGGAATACGCGGAGGGCAACATACCTGCGCCACGCTCATCCCCCTTTCGCGCTGCGCTCTCCTCTCTAACGCCTCCATCTGGCTGTTTTGATGCGCGAGCATTCCTTGCGTGTTGCGCGGCATACCCATAGGCGGCATGCCAGGATAGTTCATGCCAGCGCGGTCACCGCCGGGCGCCATGGACATCTGACCAGGACCCCCTCCCCCTGGGAAGACCTTCTGCCCTTGTCGCTCGCCCATAACATAAACCGAGGGCTCGTTTACAGGGCGCAGCGGGTAATTTCGCACGTGTTGATTGAGCGAGGGAATAATGGCTGGAGCGGGCGGGGAAGGGGTCTGGGTACGGAAAACAGACGAGAGAAGCAGCGGGACGTACGGGTGTGCTGGCCACTGGAGTAATGGACGAGAACAAGCTGGGGGTGGCCACCCTTCTGCATCCTGAACCGCCTCCTGATACGATGCGCCGATTGGTCGACCCCGGGGATGAACCCAAACTTGACTTCGGTCACTTCGAGTTCCTGGGCGCGCATGGAAATTCAAGGAGGAGAAACGTCCCAGACGCATCATAAACACTCACCCGCGATGATCCGACCGGAATGCTGTATCTCTGCTCTCGGTCCTGGTAGATGAGGCCATCAATCGGGAAGGGGAGTTGGGGGGTTTGGAAGATGAGGAACGCCGAGCCCTCTGCGACCGTCAGAGGGCAACCGCCGCATATATGCGTGGTGTTCACGTACCAACCGGCTTGTCGATGTAGCCCCATGCAAATGGTGTGTGCTGGGAAAGTTGTATAGCGCGCTGAAGCATGTGTACCGCGGTTTCCTGAGTGATTTGCGGATGTGGCCCCAACATTTCTGGGTATTTTAGGCATAACCCCTCCGTTTGGGGTTGTTGCAAAGACATGATGCGTTCAGGAGAGCTCGTTGCGCAGGCAGATTCAGGGTTCCAGCAGCAAAATAGGGAGAGGTTGGAGCCTGGAGGACGAGAGAGACGATGGCAGAGAGTTCAAGCTTTCAAGTTGAAGATCCGAGTCGGATTTATGGGGTCCACGTGGACTTGGCGCTTAAATAGGTGTCGGCAAGAGCGGGCCGGTTAATGCGTTATTCAAAATATTCACCCTTGCTGGCCTCGGCGCTTGTTGTTTATCTTCACCTTCCATCGCTCGTCTCCGAGAAATATGGCTACTAAGTATGTCTACTAGCCCATCGTAGTCGTTATTGTTAACATGAGTACACAGGACTTTGGCGAGCTGCATCTTCTGCAAGATCACCAAGGGTGAGACCTCTATTCGCTCGCGACAACCCGACACCCACGTGAGATGCTCAACTGACGTCGGTATAGGGGAGATTCCCAGCTTCAAACTGGTGGAGACCGAGAAAGTGTTTTCTTTCCTCGACATCGGGCCTCTTTCCAGGGGCCATGCTCTCGTAATTCCCAAGTGTATGTTCTTTCCGGATGACAGATCGAGTCCGGTGACTGACCACATTCGCGCTTCGCAGACCATGCGGAGAAGTTCCACGAGCTCCCGGATGACTACCTCCCGGATGTTCTTCCTACAGCGAAGAAGATCGCCCTCGCACTTGGAGCCGAGAACTACAACCTTCTTCAGGTTCGCATCCCGAACGGTGCTCAGCCCTCCGCCCATGCTTATCTAACCGTGGCTCGTCCAGAACAACGGTCGCATCGCTCATCAGGAGGTTGATCACGTCCACTTCCACATCATTCCCAAGCCTGCCGCCAGTGACAGTGAGGGCCTGGTCGTCGGTTGGCCTGCTCAGAAGCCGTCTATGGATGACCTTAAGGCTCTCCATGCTGAGCTCCTCACGAAATTGTAAATAACAGCGTTGCAGATCCAACAAGACCAGGCATTCGCGCTGCTCCGGGAATGCTGGGTACCCATGTTGCATCCTCAGGTGTTTTGTCGTGACCTCTTGTGTGGCACGAGAGAGGGACGTGTTCATAAACATCTCCGCCGATCGCAGCCTCTAGTTCATTCTTTTCCACATCTATTTTGATCGACTCCGGCCATGAGAGGTCAGTGGAAGTCGCAACAATGGTGGGAGGGGAATGAGGTAGGCCCGAGTCAGGTGAGTGCCGATGCCGCAGTGCAGTCATCAGGAATTGAGCTGATCTCATCGGACGCGAGATACGCTGGGTGAGTGCGCATTCTCATGCGTTCACGACGACGACAACGTTCTAGTATCAGCAGACACCACCACAATATCATACACAACTACAAAGAACCTTGTTCACCGTGCCGTTCACTGCGCGTAGCAAAGAATGTGGAACGCCTGCACAGATTAACGGATGATCAGCCAAAACGGAACTGGACGATAGACGGGCTGTGGTGTGGAGACTAACCTTGCACTCCTTCTCCTCGTTGTCGTAAGGGATGAATGCCCCATACAATCTTTCGCTGCACTTTCCCGGGACAACTGCATTATGGTATTTGGCCCGCGCGACGAACAACGGCGTGCCGTCGGCCTCGCGGCCACCTTCGACAGGCCGAGACCTGAGTACAGCCAGGTTGAGACGACCCCAGCATTCGTTCCCAGCGCAGAGCCCTCTGGTCACCCACGAGAACTTCATATTTAGCGAGCCAACACAACAGACGCGATTAGCGACTGTAATCGGAACCGCTCGAAGCTGGAAGCAGCGACACGATAGTATGCAGCGGAGAAAGACCCACATGATGTTCCTTGTTCGCGTAGCAAATGATGACACCTAATCGACAGCTCGAACCAGCCTTCCCAACTTCTATATCCAAGTAACCGCGAAGATGTGGTCAGATGGCGAAAGGGCTGTGTGCGTTCGGACGGTGAGAACAGGAGTTGACCACACCGAATGAGCCCGCGGCGCTTCGTAAGTGTCGACCTTTGAGGGCTTCCATCAGTTTCTTCTCCGCCAATAATAGCGCGATCAGGGATGTTCCTCCCCTCTACCACAATCCAAGTAACCGGGTCCCTGGCGCGCCCGGCCCAGTAGTCGCGCGTGCGCTGTTCGCTCTCGCGCAGCCAGTCCTCCTTACTCCAAGTGTGTCGCTTTTCCTGAAATTGTGCCAAACGGCTGCCGCCATATGGTTGATCACAACTAAGAGGTGAATGGGGAACGTACCTCATCCTGGTCCCACTGTCGGGAACACGAAGCGGCACCGTCTAGCCTGCCGCCGCCGAGCTAGAGTACGCAAGAACATGGAGCTCGACATGAGAGATGTCGCGAATGTCCAGGTCCGTACCTCTTCGCCGATGAAGTCCCCGTCTGGGCCGTTGGGCGTGTCGACACGTTCCCAAGTCGCGGAGCTGACGGGCGGTGCCAAATCAGCCTGTTTAGATGCGTCAGCGGTGAAAACGTGTGGCCAAGGCGGAGCTCCCGGACTGGCCTGCGAGTTATGAGGCTGGATAGCTTTGTACTTGTGTCCTGCCGACGGTGGAGAGAGTGAGAACAGAGAACACTGCGTCAAAGTTCAATCAGGGCTATGGCACCCTCACCTTCATAGTCAACGATGGCGTCACGGTCGCACCAAGTTTCCGGCTCCCAGGCTTGGGCCATGAATGCAGAACAGATTTTGTGAGCAGATGTGCGCTCGGAAGATTGGCAAGAGTCCATCGAACCATGACCTTATGAGGGGGCTTATATGTCCGGAATCAGGGAAGGTCGCGAGTATGCGACGGTCACAAGAAGCTGGCGCGACCAGCGGCAAGGATCAGATTGGGCTGTAATTGCAGCACGAGTGTGGGCGGAACAGGTTGAGAGTGTGTTAAGCGTGCTCTGGATGCAGGGAAGACCGTAGGCTGCAGGTCACCAAAGTTGCGCTGACATATCGATGGAGTTCGCTGGTCCATGCATCATGTCCTGTTACCGTGAGTAGGGGAGAGCTGGAACAGAAGTCAACTCGCCGCCCCAGCGGCTGGGCGCAGTACACGGCAGCCACGCTCCGCCATAGTCCCGACGAATGAACTCACATGCTGAACGAAGGTGATACTGGACACATTCAAACTTGGGAATCAGGACCAGGATATCGATGATGATCTCGCTCCATCTGACAATGTGCTCACGCTGATCCAGATGAGGGCAAGCACTCCAGGCTGAGCAGGCGTCGTGATGGTCTGAAGTATACAGGCGTATGGTTTTCCGAAGAATGCGTGAGGGAGTGAACAGATGGGACATTAGACAGTCTAATAGCAATATAAGAACATAAGAGGACATGGTGAGTCCGAGCAAAGGTCGCGAATCTCCGATATTTTGACAACATTGTGCTAAATAAGTCAAAACTCAAGCTTTCTGTCCGATTCGGGGGTATTATCTGGCAAAATAAATCTACGCCACGCGACCATTAGACGCTTTCGACTTGATTTGGGACACCCAGTTCCCCAGTGCTTGTCGCCCCCTCCCAATCTCCTCTCCAAAATCATTCCTGGCGGCTTATGCTTCTTTGGAATACCTATCCCGTTTCCTGCTTTGAAGGCGGTGAGTGATGATGCCGAGAGCCTTGCCATTCATGACGAGCTACTGCGTGTATATTCAAACCGACTCCGCGCGGTTCAAGTATTGATCCAATGGAGCGCTGTCTAGGTGAGATAGTTCCTTGTGCTATTCACTGCAAATAAAAGGACCCCAGAAGAAGTTGGTCTACGTTCGACCACGTCGCGTATCCTCACGTGGACGACGCGTAGAGGTGGGTGATGAGACGCGGTCGAAGATACAAATAAACCCACAAAGCTGCCCACATAACACAACACACTGCGTCCCCCTTTGGACTCTAACTTGAACTGCCGCTACTGGGTGAGCTCGGATCCAACACATCCCTCCTTGTTGAAAATTGAACTGCCTGCAGCTGACCGGGACGGATCACCTTCGATGATCCTTGCCGCAGCGTGAGGGAAAGGTCGCGGCGTTGGCATGTCAGGTAGCCGATAGAGATGTCAACATACAAATGAAGGCGAAACATACGGAATTTGTGAAGGTGTTGGCCTAGATGGATTTGGCGGTCAAGTTGCCCCGTCTGTCGAGGCACGAGTTGCCGAAGTCCAAAAGAGACGATTGAAGCCTAACATCACGAGGTGGATCCGGGGAGTGCAATGTGTTACCTGGTTGGGCGTGTGGCGAGACTGTGGGATATGGGTGGTTATTCTTGGTCACCCTGGTGTTGAGGCGTCTATGTGGTGCCACCCACCACCCGGCGCCGGGCGGATGATGACTAGTACTGCGGGTGGACTCACGATGCCTTCACTTTCGTTTCTTGCTGCCGTAGCCTCATAATTACGGTGTGGCGAAACAGAGAGATAGAATACATATGTGCTGCGGTATCTCGGAGATTCGTTGAGTGTGTATTAAAGTTTTGAGAACTGGAAAGCCTGGAGGAAACAACGTGCACTAACTCCGCCACAAACCAGTGCATCGGCGCCTCTCGCTCCTCAGCTTTCTCCCCATCTCTGCAATCTCTGTGAGCTGCTCTCAGTGCCAGGATCTTCAGATTTACATCTATACCTTGAAGGTGGATGGAAGGATAAATAACTGACGGACGTCTATACACCGCTTTATACCCTGTTCTTTCTTGCTGAGTGCCCCGCTACCGTCTGAGGCACCCTGTACTCGGCACTGCTTCTCCAGCGAAGATGCCAGATCTGACGGTCTCAACGCAAGTTCGAGGAGGAACTGGTGGCTTGAAGGTCACTGAGGAAATGCGCTTGCTCCTGAGCCTGCCTGGATGGCTTCAAGTCGACTGTGGTGGACAGGTCCTCCGCACGCTGTATCAGAGAGGTGTGTTTGCGCTGCTTACGCGGCCTTCAATCCTACATTGCTTAACACAGCGACCCTGCACGCAGGCACGAAGCTGCTTGATCCAAGATTGCTCAACGACTTTGCCCGATGGTGTTTTCACGGAGATATCAACGGCATCAAACGGGTACTACTCCGTCTTCTCCTTCGCGCCCGCTGACCTCACTTCTCGCATCCCACCCCACCCTTTCTCACAGATGATCGAGAACAGGACCGCCCCGGACCTCACAGGCGTCGAGACGCCGTATCGCTGGGGCTACGCCACGCTCGTCGTCATCGGCGTGCAGCGCGTGTCTGCCGCACCGCATCGCACGCGCATCGACCACAAGGGGGCGCTCGAGTACCTCCTCGACCACGGCGCGCCCGCGGACGTCCCGGACATCGTCGGATACACCGCACTCGAGCACGCCTGCATGATATATCCGTGCCCCGCCCTCGCACGCATCCTCCTCCAGCACGGCGCAGACCCGGACCACCAGGACAAGTTCGGCAGCGTGGCGCTCATCAGCGCGTGCCAGAACAACTGCGTCAAGGCAGTAGAGACCCTCATGGAATACGGCGCGAGCGTGGACGTCGAGGACGCGGATCGGTGCTCCCCGGAGGAGTTCTATGTCAAGTGCGGACCAGCAGTCATCGCGGCGATCCAGAAGTGGAAGCGGAAACGCGTGGGCGAGAGCACCGCGCTGGACGAGAGGGCGTGCGCGGCGTGCGGCGAGGAAGCAGCGAAGCTCAAGTTCTGCGTCGCGTGCCACGCGATACGTTACTGCTCGAAGGAGTGCCAGCGTAAGTTGTCCTTGTTGCAGTCATTCCCCCGCGCTGACCTACCGTGCCGCGGTTTTCTGCAGGCTCACATTGGTTCCTCCACAAGACGCGCTGCATACCGTTCAGCCCCGAATCCACCATCACTTTCACGCCGTTTTACGAGGACATAGGCCCGGTGACGTCCCTCGCGGACATGACGCGCCGAGCGTACGGCTTCCGTGTCGACAAGCAGCCTGCGCGCAACTCGCGCTCCGTCAAGATCCCGTACATCCGTCCAGGCGAAACGAAGAAAGTGATCATCAAAGTACAGGTGCCGTTCAGCCTCGACACTGGCGGCCCGACAAGGGAGGAGGTCGGAGATTTGATGGTGTACGACAAGAAGCGGAGCTTCGTGTGTCGCCTAAGAAGACAGGACGGAGAGGACGCATATTTGCGGCTGTCACGGACGGTGCGAGCGCACGGCGTGGCCGGCGCGAAGGCATACTTCTCTGCGGAGCTCAGGTCGAAGGATGAGCTTGTGGTCAAATACAAGGAAGTTCTAGGAGAGCAGCCGTTCTGACTTTCGAATCCGTCGTGATTTGTCCATGGCCATGTGTATCGGTCGATAACCACTCAGGTTTTTCCGTGCCCCTTTAAGCTGTGCCCGGGTTTTTTTTCCCTCCTACTTACCCGTCGACTGTAACAGTACGTGTATTTGTACCTCGATCTTCATAGATGCGCGGCAATCCTCCGACTCGAGAACTTGCTTCATGGGCTCCATGCGCCCGCTGCCTTCACATACAATGTTGTTCGGAGTACTCAGCATCATGGAAATTTCGTGTCATGCATGCATTGACTACCGCAGCTTCATGTCTATCCTTCAGATCCCCAGCAGCGGAGTTCAAGCCTGTTCAAGAGACCCCTTCAAGGTTGGTCACGGTCCGGCGAAACAAAAATTGGCCGATATCTCAGATCGTGGGACACCGTCTATTCGCTCTTATCTATACTTATATACGTCCGAATCCACCTTCCCCCCATCTCCAGACATTGCCGCAAAAGCCGTGCGTCAGCGCATCCGAGTCAGCCACCTATGATCAACTGACCTGCAAGGACCACAATCTTAGCTGGCAGTTGGCCTGGTGACACAATTTCTGCGTCTCCGCGACAAAGCGCCTCGCTCCTACATCGTTTATCTCACCCACTCACTCCATCCTCCCCACAGGTACACTTCTACCGCCATGGAATCCGCCACTGTCGCTCTAGAGGCCCTCTCCTTGCTTATTGCTTCTCTATTCGTCTATCGCCTGTGGTTTGCACCGCTCGCGCGACTGCCTGGCCCCTCGATATGCGCTATCTCCCGCCTCCCGCTGATGTACTACGAATTCGGGGGGAAACGACGCTCGTTCATCCATGACCTGCACACGAAGTACGGACCGATCGTGCGCATCGCCCCGGATGAGGTGTCGTTCGCCACCCGCGAGGCCGTCAAGGAAATTTACACCTCGGGGGGGAGCGGATACGAGAAGTCGCCGTTCTACCTCTTGTTCGAAAACTTTGACACAGGGTACGCATCGGGCCAATAAAAACATGGCTTATCTCCTCACTTGCACGATCTAGGAATATGTTCTCGACGCTGGAGAAATATGAGGTACGTAAGCTTAGAGACTGGCTCACCCGCAGGCGGCCGGAATGAAGCGACTCTGTAGCATGCAGGTATCAAGAAGCAGTTCGCAGAGCGATACAGCAAGCTTCACGTTACGAAGCCCGAGGTTGCCTTCGTCATCCAGGAGAACGTCAACGCGTTCGTCGAGAGAGCCACCGAACGGCTCGGTGAGAGCGTCGACATCTACGTACGACGCTCGTTCCCGATTTCCCCCTGTCGAGTCCCAACTGACCTCGCTGGGCAGGACCTCCTCCACTGCTTCTCCCTCGACATCATCACGGGCCACCTCTTCTACCCGAGCGGGCTCCACTCGCAGACCAGCCTCACAGACCACAAGCTCATGGAGGAGCTCTGCTACAATCAAGGCCTCAGACGTACGTTCGCCCTATCTATCCCACGAGCGCCCGGGCCTTGGCAGGCCTCCGAGTCATTCGCTCACAGAAAACCAAAACCTTATCCAGGAGCCTACTTGAGCCACTACTTCCCCGCCCTCTGGCAGGCGTACAGCAAGCTCACCGGCGCCACCAACGGCCCGAGCGGGAGCCTCGTCCAGGCCTACGTCCTCAACACGACGCGCACGGCCCCCGCGGACCCGCACACGGTGCTCGACAAGCTGCGCGCGGCCGACGCGCGCGACACGACGCGCCCCGCACTCCTCAGCGCATCAGAGTGCATGGACCACCTCGTCGCGGGGATCGACACGACGGGCGACGGGCTCTGCTTCCTCATGCACCACCTCTCGCTGCCCGCCCCCTCCTCCCAGCGCGTGCAGGCGAAGCTCCGCGCGGAGCTACAGGAGCACGCGGGCGCGCCGCTCGACGAGCTGTCGTACCTCGAGGCCGTCATCAAAGAGGGTTTGCGGATGTTCGGTCCGATTCCCATGAGCCTCCCGCGCCTCGTCCCCGCCGGGGGCCGCGTCGTCGACGGGGTCAGCCTCCCCGGGGGCACGATCGTGAGCTGCCAGGCGTACACGCTCCATCGGCTCGACGAGGGGGTGTGGTCGGACCCGGAGGAGTTCATCCCGGAGCGGTGGCTGGCTGCAGAGGGCGCGGCAGAGCGGGACCGGCTGTTCTTCGCGTTCGCTGCGGGAGGCAGAGGGTGCATTGGCAAGCAGTGAGTTAGGTTCCCTCGTCTAAGTGGACGAGAACGGTTGATACTGACATGAGGAGGGGCTTAGTCTAGCAATGTTAGAGATGCAATTCCTCCTGCGCGACGTGTACTCGTCTTACCGCACGCGCATCGCACCGGAGATGACGGCATCGATGGAGCAAGACGACCAGACGATCTCGACAAGAGCTAAGGACCAGAAATGCTTGGTCATCTTCGAGAAGCTCGAGGACGCGTAGAAAGTCCGTATCGACCTATATATCAAGGCCGCTCCATTTGTTGGACAAAAATGGATGGAAGTGCGAAATGGGACGGCTTTGTCGGCGGACTACGATTTGCAAACGTATAGACGACCTGGAGAACCGCGTCGGCAGCATCCACGCGGATCCCACGCGTGGCAGATAACTTGGCAACCAAACTTGCATTGTTACTCAAAGCAGGAAGAGCTGCCGTACACAACGGGAATTGGGGGGGAGGGGGTGGACATGGTACTGGTACCAGATAGACCAACGAGGAGACTACGAGTACACACCGCGCAGATATGCATATGTACATTATAACTACAGCGTGCGGCGGGAACTGTGCCAGATGCGAACACATAAGGTAAACTTGGGGTGTGTGTACAACTTGCGATGAGATGAGACGGGGTGAGACGAGACGAGAGACGAAGGAGAGGGGAAAGAGACAATCGTGAGAGATAATATGATAGGCGAGGCGAGCGGGGAGAAAGGAGGAACGAACTGGAAGGAACGTCAAGGGGCGGACTGGGGACGATGATAAACAGATAGACGGAGAGTGGAGGTAATCAACACATGGTAGTACTAGTAGACAGTAAACTGCGACTCGGACTCGGACGACAGACGGCAATAAGAAACCAAGAAGGAAGACAGATCAGGGTATCGAACGACCGTGCCATGCCACCAAAAACAACTTTGGACAGATAAGTACGCCCATGCAAATGACCCATACCCTGCAAAACGATACCAACGTTGAAGTTTGAGCAACACGACTGACAAGTTAAATCTCAGTTCGCGCGCCCCCGGGCCCGGTACATCCCCGTCCCGGAGTCCGGTCCAAGGCTCCTGCTCCGCGGAGACTGCGCGGCGCCAGGGATCGCCATCGGCGTCGACGGCGCAGCCACGCCCGTCCCGCAGAAGCTCCCCGACTCCCTCGCCGCGGCGGGCGCGCGCATCCAGCTCGGCGAGAGCACAGGGGGCATGCTCTCGTTGCGCATCACCTTCTGCAGCTCGTCGCGCGAGCGCGAGAACGCGCGGCCACGGGAACGAGATGCCGAACCGGACCCAGACGAGCCTCCGTAGCGGCTCAAGCTGCGCGCGGACTCGCGGTCGGGCGTGAAGGCCCACCGCGCGTCCTCGTCGACGGTGTCAAGCTCGGGAAGGTCAGGGGAGCTGAGCGAGGGTCTGGCAGGAGACGCTTTGCGCCGCCGTAGGGCATCGAGGGAGGGGTCGCGAGGCGTCACGGGCATGTCGTTGGGGCTGCGCGAGCGGGAGGTGGAGAGGTCGACGTTGACGCGCGGGCGGGAGGCACGACCGCGTTCGCACGACGGGACGGGGTCTGGCTGGATGACGATCGCGGAGCCCTGCACGCTGCTGCAACCGTCTGACGAGCTCCCCGAGGTGGAGCGCAGGATGGCATTCGTGAGCACGGACAGGTTCGGCTGCGTGGGCGCGGGGTGGGAAGCGTGGGCGGGCGAGGAATTTAGGAGGGGGTGGTGGTGGTAGCGGTTCTCATGCCGCGGCCGCGACTTGCTACGGCTGGCTGTGCGGACGGCGGATGTTGACCGGCTGGTGGACCGCGCAGAGCGCGACGCCGACCAGTCTTCCACGGCAGACGCGGACTCCTTGCGCGTTTTGGCGGGGCATCGCGACGGGGAGCGAGAACCGATGACCTTCTCCGGATCCGACGGCGGGGTGACGTCGTCCGCGGCCGAGCCCCAGCCGATGCCCCAGGCGACCTCGTCGACCATGGCGACTGTCCATCGGGCTGGGACCGAGCGTTCGATGCACCCGCGCAGAGCCTGTTCTGCACACCGACCGACGCCCTGCGGCATATCGAAGGCGCCTGTCCGATAAAAATAAGTACAATCAGCCTCTTATCGTGAAGGAATTCCATTGCTTGCTTGCTCCCATCCTGAAACCGTTACGTACCATGGAGGATCTTCATCTGCAGCCGAGGCTCGAACGAATCAGAGAAGGGCAATTTCCCAGTGAGGAGGGTGAACAGCATAACGCCTAACGCCCATATATCTTGCGCAGGGTGCGCGGCGTACGGGGTTGATGTGGTCTCAGGAGAGAGCAGCAGTTCGGGGGCGGCATAGGGAAGTGATCCCGGCTCGTAGCCTCGGTTCGGAACCGTTGGCGAGCCCGATGCGGGGTACGGGCTTGACGTTCGGTGCCTTGTGGGGATGCCGTGGCGCAGCCTGAGGGACAGGTGCTGAGGAAGCTTGCCCACAGCCGCCCTGCCGGCCGATCGACTGGAAGGTGGGCGTGCTTGCGAGAGGGTGCGCGATCGCTGGACACCTTCACCCTCGGACTCGAGGGGGTCGTCGATCTCGCCGATCTTTCGTGCCATTCCGAAGTCGCCGATTTTACAGACACCCATCTCGTCTACAAGCACATTCTCCAACTTCAAATCCCCGTGCACGAACCCCGCCACCTCATGCATGTACCGCAGCCCTCGTACTACCTGCCGGAACATCATGCCTGCATCATCCTGCGGAAGCGCGGGGTTTCCATCGCGCTTCAGGATATCAAACAGGCTCCCTGCAGGGCAGTACACAGTGAAAAAGAAGTCGGCGTAGGATGTGTGATTGACGGTGAAGAGAGGGAGGACGTGTTCGTGGTTAAGGGAAGCCCATACCAGCGCTTCGCGTCTGAGGCTCTTGCGCGCCAACGCAGGGTCGGGCTGCTTGTCAAGGTCCGTATGTCGCACAATCTTGACAGCGACGGTACCGCCCTGCAAGGAGAAAGCGGTACGGATGATGGAGAATCCACCGCGGCCGACGATGGGTCCGAGGGTATATCCAGCGACAACTGCACCTTCATCGTCTGGGGGGAGCGACCGTTCAGAAGCCGTCGGGCTAAATGCAGACAGGAACATCGCCGCTGGAGAAGACGAGAGGTCTACCTCTGGCAAGTCGTCCGCAGGCAGAGGTGACAGGGCAGGAGAGCCAAAGAAGTCGATAGGTGGCGGCTGAGAGAAGGCGACTGCATCCTCAGGTGATTCCAAGTGCGCAAGCTCCTCCGAAATCTTTTGGTCGGCATCTAGAATGTCTGCATGAGCCCTCTCATGAAGGGCGGTGGGGAATGGATGCGGCGGGTCGTGGACGAAGAGAGCAAGTAGTTGGCCGCGAGGTCCATGGTGAGCAGTCCGGGAGGAGTTGTTACTTCTGTCCGGGGCGAAGTTTTGCATATAATCCCTTAACCGTGTTTCTGCGAGTGGGTATGTGATGTGAAGCAGGCAGGGAGGGTGGATGAGGGACGTCGTGCGGGGGAAGGTGATGGTGAGGAGTCAAGTGCGGGGCGCGACGGGAGCCCTGAGATCCGCGTCAAACTGCCCTGCATTACATAAGCAAGCCTTTTCGAGCGGACGCTGCCATCCAGGCCCGCCGACGGCCACATGTGTTTTGGCTCGTCTAATGCCCTCCCACGGCGACGGTGTCGGTCGAGATTCGGAATGCGCGGGTAGGAGCGACAGAAACGATGGCGTCGTCGTCGGATGTTTTGAAAAAATTGGCGGGATCGACCTGGATGCTTCCGAGGGACGATCTTGAAAATGATGTCATATTTGGCCACAGTCTTCCCAATTCAGACGACCCGCTAGGACCAGCACCACTTCAGGTCAAATCCAGATCTCCTTTTCTCCTCGGAATCGAACATGCTGTACAGAAACTCACGGACGGTCTTACAACGCCTGGACACCTTGCCTCCATCTTCCCCGCCCCGAACGTTCTCCAACGTCATCCTCATCTGGCACAATAACGCCACCATCGTCGTCGAAGATGTCATATCCGAGGTTGTAACGCTTGGACGGGTTGACGACACGGCGTGGGGGGTGGGCTTGAGCAGCTGTCTCCAATTTGTTGAACAGCTCCGCTGGGAGCCTGCGGACTTCACCACCTGTCAGGAGCTACGCATCGCAGTCCAGAGGACACAAGGTACGTACCGTGGTAATTTTCCTCCACTCGGGATGGAGTCACGCTCTTAGGCAGGACGATCGTCTGATAGACCATGAGTAAATACTTGCTTACAATCGTCATGCGTTCACTTACGCCACGCTGTACATGCCACGAGATGATGACTTGAGCTGGCGTGATACTGAGAGCCCTTGCGATCTCCTTCACTTCGGGAACATTGAACGTCTCTTTGACAAGATCATTGCTACCTAGAGGGGAGTACGCTTCGAGCAGCAACTCGTTCTCCTTGGCCCACTACGACCGCATATATTCAGTGATAATGCGATGGTAAGCCAAGCAAGGTCGTACCTTCAGCAACTCCGGTTGCGGGTTCCAGAAGCTCAATTCAACCTGATTGACAGCTGGCTTGTACTTGAGCGGGTTCCCCGTCAGGTTGCGCAACCTCGGGATGTTGAAGCTAAGACACCCTCAGGATACAAGCCAGGCAGAACAGCGAAAGCCGAAACGCACTTGCTGACACCAATGTTGCGGACCTTGCCCTTGTCCACCATTTCCTCGAGCTTCTTCCACGTTGGGTACGGATTGGCGGTCAGGGCCTCGTCAATGTCGCTGTCTGTCCCCTTCTTAATCGCAATCGGCCTCCCCTCTGCTGTCACAACACAGCTCTCCCCAGAGGCAGACACCACTCACCAATGGATCAAGTACAGGTCGAGATAGTCGACGCCAAGCTTCGTGAGCGAGTCGTCAAGAGCCGGTTCAACATCTTCAGGCGCATGGAACGCGTTCCAGAGCTATATGCGCGCATACATTGAGCAAGCGCATGAGAACGACGACGCCAAACCTCGCACCTTGGACGTAAGCCAAACCTGGTCCCTTGGGACGCCGCTCGCGCGCAACGCCTCGCCCATCTCCTCCTCATTCTGCGTAAATGGAACGACATTCAAAATAAGCGTTAAGAACCCAGCTCGCGCAGCTCGAACTCTCTCACCTGATACGCCCAAGCACCGTCGATGTGCCTATAGCCGGTCTCCAAAGCCGCCTTCACCGCGCGGCCCACCTGGTTCGGAGGGGCCTTCCACACGCCTGTGCACACCGCCGCAGCTCAGCCACACGTCCTCGTCCACGCCAGAGCTCACCGAAGGCGCACCGAGGGCGACCGACGGGATCTTGTCGCCCGACGGGAGGGTGAAGTGCTTCTGCAGTGACGCGGGGCCGTTGACTGCAGAGCTGAAGTTGCGGTGTCTGCCCGAACCATGGCATGGCGTGCCCAGGCGCATCCGCCCGGTCGGGGCGAAGACCTTCTGCGCGACGAGATAAGAGGCCTGGAAGACGGCGGCCATGGAGAGGACGAGGAATAGGAGACGTTTCCAGGAGAAGGCGGGGCGGTCGTCGTCCTCGACGTCTTCGAGATCGTTGTCGGATTCGGGCTTGGGCTGCTCGATATCGGGGACGGGAAGCTCGTTCTGGGGCACGGGCTGGTAGGGAGTGGACATGGTGGTGCGAAGTTGGGAAGAACCGGAGTAAGTAAGAATAGTTATCGGTTCCATTGGCAAAGTTCGTGCTTCCGATTGCCTAAGTTGAACCTCCGCCACACGGCCGATAAGTAAGTACTAGTGATTATAAGTAGTACCTTCCAACAACCCAATACTTAACTCTTGTCCAACAATGAACTTGCAACGAACGTGACGGAGACTGCAGGTACCCTGTGGTCTGGACACTGTGTAGAGGTTACAACTGCGCCCAACTTACCAAACAACAAACGACGTCATTTCGACGTGGGGGCCACGTGTTCCACGCACAGAGGATAGGCGCTAATCCATCTCCCCCTCGTTTTGGACCAAGTTTGCTGCTTCCCTGCAGATCGTACAAATCTGGTTACTTTTGATATATTGTGTGGTGGTAAGTACACTAGAAACGACTGCTCTCCTGCAGGCGAGCAGATTTTTACATGATTTAGATTGTTGTGGAGGCGGCGGCTTTCGACGGGTCACGGATGGGAACGCTTATCACCACCTGCCGCCTCCGATGCTGGCAGCCTGAGTGACTCCTCAGCTGCGTAAACGTGACCGTAATACCGTTGACAGCATTTCTGGCACCAGGTTTGTTCAGAACCATTACATCGGCGGTATCAATTCCTTCAAGATGGAGTCAAGGTATCGTCGATACGTCTTGTGGTCCTACTCGAGATAGGGATCTAATAATCTAAACGTTCGCTACAGTGCAGCGACACCCCCACTGGAGAAGAGTACTCTCAACTTGGATGTCATTCGAGCAATCATGACATTTTCCTCAGTCGCGGACTTGAAGGAGCTCACAGTCGTCTCCCAACCTCTACGAGAAGAGGCTTCCCGAGAGATTCTTACTCGAGGCGTGCACCTCCGCAACAGCAATGCCAAGGTCCAATCGTTCTGCCAGTTCATGCTCAAACGCGAGCCTCCTCTATATGCCTTTCTCCACAAGCTGATCCTCGAGCACGTCCCAGACCGCTCATCAGGCGAGTTCGACCCCAAAGACCTTCTCGAAGTGCTCTCGCGTGCGACATACCTCCGCGATCTCCGGATACGATGGTGCGACCATCTCTTCACTTCCAACTCAGACAAGCGCCTCGCACAGACCCTCCCACAGCTCCAGGACCTCCATCGTCTCGAGATCTGGACAAAAAGAGTGTCCACCGATCCTCTCGTCGCAGACACCGTGCTGCGGCTCCGCGCCCAGCTGCGCACCCTGCAGTTCTCTTCCGACGAGGACAACCAGCTCCCGCGTGACTTCCCCAACCTCCTCGCAGAGCGCCAAAAGTCCCTCCACCTCCTACGCATCTGCTACCCCGACCTCACAAGCACGCCCTGGGTCCCCTTCCTCTCGCTCCGCGTCCTCTTCCTCACCATCGCCAGCAAACTCCCGAGCCTCCCTCACATCGCCCAGATCTTCCCGAACCTCCGCGAGCTCGCCGTCTTTGCCGTCGGTTTCGAGGTCGACTTCGTGCACCCCGCGCCTGAGCACGTCCGTGCGCGCGAGGAGGCGCTAGCGTTCCAGAAGAAAGGCGGGGGATGGAAGAGCCTCGACGTGCTCACGACGTCCACGATCGGCGACCCCTGGGTCCTCTCCTTGGCGTGTCCTGTCGGGAGCATGAGGCTGGGGAACTACGACGTGAGCATCCACTCAGCGTTCGTGGACGTCGTGTCGCGTACCCGCCCGACGAAGGTCTCCTTGCACCTGTCGTGCGCGACGTACTGCATCAAGCCGATAATCAAGCCAAGCATCTTCCTCTTCCCCGGAGGCGATCCATCCAAGGAGGGAGGAGCCGCTCTTCCGGTCCAGGGTGCAACTCATGTGCTGCTGCCGTTTACTATTGCTGGGTTCTGGGACGGCCAGACGACGTCCGCGATAGTAGTGCGTCGCCATGGTGTTGTTCGACTTCGCCCGCCAGGTCGGTCACTGACATGCCGTTCCTTTGCATAGGGCGTGATCAATTCTCATATCAGGGACTCCCGCATTGAGTACCTGCACATCGCGTTCGCGGAGTTCTTCATGTTCTCCCCGGAGATCGACGAGCGCGTGCTGAAGCCGCGAGACATCCACCCTGGCTGCGTGAAGGTCATCGAGGATATCGACATCGACCTCCTGGTCCAGGACGTGGTTGTGGCTGCGGCGTGCCTGCGTATCCTTGTTATCACTATCGCGACGCGCGACCAGAGCGTGTGGATGATTGAGCGGCACGGAGAGGTACGGATCCCCGCTAGAGTCGAGAATATGTGGTCTGCGAAGGGGATCATAGAGCGAGAGGAACGTGCGTACCTGCATCTCAACTAGCACCTCTATTAACCATCTGTCTTTGCTCTGAGGCTCTCTGGTGTATTTTAGACCCCTTCGGCACGAAGTCGATGGGTATCTATTATGTGCACCTCGGGCCAATTGACCATTTTACCTGGGATCTCGTCTAGTGGACGATGAGCTGTGACAAGAGGAGCCCGATCGTCGCTCTCAATCTGTCCATACGTTGCCCAAGTTTCACTCCGGCAAAGCGAGAAACAGAGACCGCTCCTCCCTGCAGTCGTCTCATACGAGAAGCTGCTAGTTTATCAACCTTTACTTGACGAGATAATTGTCTGGACTCATGCTCATCCGGGACCCGTTTCTCTTTCTGTTTCTGCACACACTCCACATTAACGTGTTCATGGGCACGAGGGGCAATTCTAAACGCTATCTTCTCCTCGAATTGCTTTTCTGCGCTTCTTCCCTCCGCAACCTGGCCCTGCAGTCTCTCCACCCCTGACGGTGACGCGCCCCTGGCTTCCATTATCCCCGAGCTGATCCATCTCCGCCGCCTTCGACTGTTCACTAGTCCGGTCGACACAGACAAGCTCGTTACGTCTGTAGTCTGTAAATTGCGCACGCAACTACACACTTTCGAGGCCTGCTGCCCAGTCAAGCCCTCTTACGTCAACGAGGGCCTCCCCCCGAGCCTTGGAGCGTACCAGACGCACCCCCGTGTCCTCCATATTTCGTACCCCGACCTCGTCAACACCTCTTGGGTCCCCCTTCCGACTGTCCATACTCTCGGGTTTCTCTGGCCCACTAACTTGCCAATGAGCCTTCGCCATATCGCGCAGACTTTTCCCTCCATCCGCCAGCTCACTATCTCTGATGGCATCCCTCCGCATTCCTTGCTCGCCTGGGGTAAGGACCCAAACCAAGCTCGTGCCCACTATGATGCGCTTGCATTTCAAAGGCGCGGGGAGGGGGTGGAGGAGCCTTCAGGTCCTTGTCGCGAGCACGATCGTAGAAACATGGATGGTCGGCCTGGCGTGCCCCGTGGCGTACGTCCGCCTCGGAATCTACGACTCCAAGTTCCATACAGCATTTATCGACGTCATCTATGGGGCTCGTCCGAAGATGCTATCCTTTGTTCTGCAGGGTAAAATAAGCTGCGAGCATCCAAAGGGAGAGCAGTCTATCTTCCTCTTCCCAACGAATGCTGGGCCCGAGACCGGAGCGGCGACGCACGCTATCATGTTTCTCGTTACGAATTCTGTCCCCGAGTCGGACCTCGCCCTGACAGATCGCACGACCTCCAGGGTAATTTTAAGCATATGTTCCTTCAGTAACAGGGCGCTCCGGGCCCTTGATATTTCGTGGTACCCCCCCGATGGCCATTGGATCTCACATTCAAACATTCGCGCATGGAATACGTCCACCTCGTGATTGGGGAAAATTATGCGTTATCCGACAAACAGTGTGCGGAGCCTGAGTGGGAGATGAGTGAACCGATTCTCAAGCTCTCTCCTGTCGATCTTCATGTCTCCGGGCATGACTTCCGAGGCATTGATTTCGAGGCCCTTGTATCTGCACTGGCAGCCGCTGGGGAGCACCTGCGAGTAATTGCTCTGACAATTGCCGCACGAGGACAGAGCGTGTGGACGATCGACAGAGGTGAGAGAGCAGGCAGACAATATCCGAGGTCACGGACCCCGTGTCTGTGAGGGAGATTATCGAACAGGAGGAACATTCTTATGCGTACCAATTGTAACGAAAAACCTGAAATTCCGCCCGTTGATCCTTCGCCTGCAGCTGCGGCATGTCTACGACGGCTGCGACGCAGGTCGACATGTCCAGCACGAGCACTCGTGCTCTCAATGGCGCACGCAGTAATGTTTCATGCCCCGCACGAGGCCATAGAAGAACTTACGGTGCTGCGGTAGCCTTGTCGTCCAGGCGCTTCGTATATGCACTGTACCTGCGGAATCTGCATATAAGAAGGCTGAAACCACCGCAGAGAAACCACCAGTCTCCACCCCACTCTTTGCTCTGTACTCATTTCTCCTCGCCTTGTGCTGCTTATTTCGCTTCACTCATGTCATATTCACACTACAATCGCTCAAGCAACAATGCTGGATACGGAGGTGGAGGAACGCGCGGCACCCGGAATCCCCCATACCGCACCTCTGCCAACATCGTCAGTCTACCGCCAGACCGCGACCTCATGGAAGGCCTGCGAAGCGTCGCCATTCAGACAATCTCCAAACCCCATGTTGATGTCTCCAGTGGCGGTGCGGTCAAGCCCGAGAACGTCAAGTACCTCGGCTCGTACAACTGGGAAGAGAAGAGCACGCCTACGATCACTGTGCCAGGTGCGTACATGTCTCCCCCAGGTCTAGGTTTACGTTCCAGTATTCAAAGCCACTCCCCCAAATAGGCTCCCCTCCGGAATGGCGAGGACGGCCATTCCCCTACCGTGTTCAGTTCGACACCGATGCCCGTTTCGTTGACCAGAACGGCTACCGCATGGGCGAGGCCTCGTGCCTACTCCCCATATTCCGCGCAGTGGACATCATCGCCGAGGAGAACGCCGACACCTCCTTGGAGTGGGGAGAAATTGACATTGTCACCGACAGGAACGGCTTGCGCAAACTGATGCGATGGCTGCAATACACTCCAGGACCGGAGAAGGAGCCCCTCAAGGAGTTTCGAATCGACCTGCAGTTGGGAGGGAAGAAGACAGTGCTGATGAATAGGTGGGAGAAGCGTACCAGAGAGAACGCTGACCCGCCCAAGTCGGGTTGCGGGCTCAACTTCGAACGGGAGAGCACGACGCCGACGGCGGGGTGTGAGAGGAGCACTGGCCATCATCGCATTGTGCAACAAGTGAGTGGTCTGTTTTAAGCAAGGAAAATGTGAAACACATGACGGAACTGTCTTGAAGGACATGGGGGGCCTTAGAATGATCGTTCGCTGTGAAGTGGATGCATGCATTCCCGGCCCAGCCTCCGAGTCTGCGACTCATGCGGTAGCCTCGCGAGCGGCTGCTACAAATGCCACTTCCTCAAACGTGGACGACCTCAGCGACATGCTCTCCGCTCTGAACGTCTCCACTTCAGTCGTGTCCCCTATCAGTCGGAGCGCCGACATCACGGTCATCCGCGCGGGGATCCAGCGTCCCCAGTCCTCGATTGTCGAAATCACTACCCGCTCGGCCCGGTACATCGACGGGTTCGATTGGGGGGAGCAGTATCCGCAGCTCCTGCTCTCAAGCACCCCCCACCTCTTCCTCGCCGTGCACGAGCGCGGAGTCTTCCAAGGCGTTATAAAGCACCAGCTTGGGACGACTGAATTCCGCCGCGTAGAGAACGACAGCAAACTCCAGAAGAGGTTCCACCAGCTCGTGGCAGTCCTGCGGGCAGTTCAAACCCTAGTGAAGGAGCATGGGGCGCGCGGACGTCTCAGCCTCGTGTGTCGCGATGGGAGACTCGAGGTGTTTGAACGCACCTCGGACCAAAGGCTTGTGCCGGACAGCGACCTGGAGCGTTTTGGCGTTTGATGAGTGAAGGTGATAGTGATCAGGAAAGGTGGAACATGCTTGCATGTTACAGGGTGGTTCCATGGATTCAGAGGATGCCTTGCTTGAACCGGTCGCCAGAGATACGTGTTCCTATAACAGTTCTCCATTTCTCGCACATTCCCCTTGGTTGCGGAACCGTGAATAGATAGATGTGACATGAAGTTTTCGTGTTTCTCCGGGTGTCCTGGAAGGCGAGAGACAAGGTACACGTTATACGTGGTTCATATCGTAGCAGCAAGGATGGATGATACGTAAGTTGAGGCAACGCCATGGGACTGTGGGCACAGACAAATGTCGCACCATACTACATAGTCGCCAACTTCATCGGATATAGCTCGCCGTCAGAACACGCCGAGTCGCTCGCTAGTCGAGTAGTCGCTGCCGTCGAATCTCTTGATTCGATGTTGAGAAGTGTTGGATGGGGAAGACGGAGATATCTCGGGATGGCACTCGAAAGACGCCCACGGTACCGACGGCTCAGCGCTCAGCGCTGCCGTCAGCCCACTGCAGATCGGTAGACCATGCTGAACGCGGGGAGAATAATTATATGATGATGAGTGGGAGCGTAAAGGGGGAGATACGAAGACCTTACCTCAACGCCTGCTCCTTGCCGCGGCGGCCTCTCGCAATGTCGGGCCCCGAGAGATGCAGCGCTGCTATGATGAAGTTGAACGTACGCGGGTCCATTCCAGCAACGGGATAACCATTCTCCCTCGGAGAAATAAGATTGGAGTCCCAGCGGGGGTGCGTTACTGTCCAGCGCACTGCACATGTTCGATAGGTGGACGCCGGCCCCGTCGGCAACACAACGTTCAACACGGATGTGGAAGAACCGGTCTTCACAAGCGTTGCTGTTATCCTTCGCTGCATCCATGCATGGACCTGGAGGTGTACCAACATTCGCACCGCACCCTCATGGATTGGACTGAGAATGTTGGACACGGGTGAGGTACGCTTCCAGCAGCCATTCGCCGCACCGCCGCACCTATCACTGTCAGTGTCCAAGTGAGCATGGCGATACACCCAGTGCCCACACACACACGGTGGAGTACACACCTACAACGTCCCATGCGGGTCGAGCGTGTAGTCAGCCGCGTCTTCCTCGCTCTCGGGCACTGCGGCAACGGCCCTCCCGCGCCACTCCCAGGCTGTGATACTCTCAGCACGTCAATGGGAATGGGAGACCACAACGGACATGCAAACCGGTGCACACGTACAGACGGATAGCGGAGCCGTGTGCTACCCCGAGAGCCGTTGCTTCCCATCACATGAGCGTCTCTTGGATGTGACGGTTGACAGAGGATGCGCACCGTGTCCGACGCGCGTCGGGAGAAGCACCACGCCAGGAACTCGATGAAGGCGTGGGATGCCCTGGATTGCTTTTGCCGTAAGCTGGGCTATCTTCGCGCGATCGCGATTGCGATACTATCACCATTTGCCCACAGGTACATACGCGTCGCTGCGGTCGCAACTGTGCAGGCGGGCGCACGTCAAACGGACCTTGACTCAATCGCGGACGCGACCATCCGAGGCGGAATGCAGCGTGGTGTCATACAAGCAGTCGGCGGTCCCGGTTTCGATACGTGTTGTGAGCGGGCGTGCGCGGAGAAACTGGGCAGGCGGCGGGCGTGTACATGAGAAGACCGAGGTTTCCGCTGACGCCGTGCGTTCTGCAAGCCTCAAGGTGCGCGGCCTGTCTCGTCGACGTGCATGCGCTCCAGCTGGCATCTCGCCTTGCCCCTTCCCACTGCAAACGGTGGTGGAAGTTTGCTCGAAGCGGCGGACGACAGGAAGGGGACGATGGGGGTTCTCGGGTTGTCATCGTGAGCATCTCAAGGCCGCAGTTCGACAGGGTGCCGGCCTCGGCCCAGACTGCGCCTCGAGACTAGGGTGCAGTCGACGTGCTTCGGCGAAAGCCTCGAGGCGAGCCATCGAGGCGCGTCCATGGCAATGGCAGAAAAGGAGGTGCGTTCGGAGACGCAGAGTCCATACAGACGCGATCTAGACCAAGCTCGCGACAAAATTGCAGAACCCGAGAAGACCAGGAAGACACACGGAGACATCTACAGACGTGGTATGCGGTGTCCTAGCAGCGAGTGTCCGCGCGTCGACGATAGTGATCGCTGATAGACAGTGAGTCGACTGGCCCAGCTCCATGCCGGTCCTATCCAGATGTGCGTGAATTGTGCGTCCAATGGGTGATGGGCATAAGTTGGTAGCGCGATTGTCGGGCCTCTTCCCCTGGTTTACACCGTTGATGACGGGAACACGGCGTGACGCGTTCCCTGCCTTGAAACAGAAGGCCCATGCATAGAGCATCCGGGAAATGCAAGGAGGCCGAGTCCGTCGACTCCTCAACGCACACATGGACGTGCAGCGCCGCTGACCAGCGGTCAGAACGCGCTAGGATATGCGGACCGATCGTTGAACAAGAGCGAGGAGGAGGATGTCGCCTGTCCATCTTTGGCTCACTGGAGGGTGCTCATGGTATGGGTGGAATGAGGTAGACAAGATGGGAAGGTGTACTGGCGCGTTAAGTGAGCTTTCAGGGCCCGAGGACGGAGACCGGCAGAAAGAACCCAGAGTACAGAGTACGAGCAGAGCTACCGACGGTGGCGAATTCGAAGGAAAGCGAAGACGGCGGCGACTTGACTCGTACGCTACCTTGAGGAAGCGCTACTATCATTATAGCATACTGCTTCGACGGTTTAAGCCGCAAAGAATGATGCTGGTAAGAATTTGAAGGTTATTTTGAGCAAATGACACAGAGAGACGCTACCTGTTCCACAACTCATTATCAGAAACGCAAAAACGAGTCAAAGACGAGATCAGTAGACGAGAACACCCAACAACACGATGGCGAGAAGGAGTGGAGCAGACCAGTCTGAACATAAGGCCGAACTGAGAATTCACAGGCCTCGACTTAAGCGACATCGACATCGTATGCTCGCTCGATGGAGAAGCCCGCCTCCCAAGCGCACAGGGGGATTGCCATCCCCCCAAGCAGCAGTGTGACGTTATGCGCTACCGGGAGCCCTCGGCCACGCTTAGTACTTAGCGCAAGCGTGGAAACACCGCGCTCCTTCTCCCTCCCTCGACCCCCTGCCGCGTCCCCCACGAAATTGAGGTGTAAGCACCGCCTCCCGTGCATGCGCGGCAACGGAGCCTGGTGCGGAATTCGCGAACGCGGCTAGCTCTATTGCACGAGGGGGTTCCGCGAGCCAACGTGACTGCGCAGCACGTAGGCAGAGGCTCAGAGTACCGAGGGAAGGACGTTAGCGTGGACACGATCTGTCAAGTCTATTCCGACCGCGGGTGCGCCGTACTCTGAGCCCGTCGCGTCGGCCGGTTATGCCGTCGACGAGAATAGCCCACTACCCGTGCCAAGAAATGGATGGAGAGAAGTCGATGTGAGTTCTCAGGGGGCCTCGTGTGCGACGGCCTCGGTTGGAACAGGAAGTAAATGAAGCGGGCAGGAAGGCGAGCGCTTTGAGACAAGCGGCGACCTCGTGCTCTGTACAGCTCCTTTGAACCACGAGTGGACCGCACCCCAGATTGTGGACGAGTTTGCCGAGATGATTGCGGTTCTCCGTGTCCGTCGACAAGGAGAATGAACCCGAGGACTTCAGGTAGTCATGCTTGATAGACACAATCCGTTCTTCGCGCGAAAACACATAGGAGTGTGCAGGCTAAGCCTGTGCATGCCCCTCCCTTTGGAGCCGCCGTCTATCCAGCTAGCGTACGGTGTGAACGGGGACCAGATTTATCGCTCCGCTGAGAAAGCATATTAGCGCCGAGGCTGCTAACTCTCGATGAGTTTTGATCGGCCTGCGCGGCCATCCAACCGTGTGTAGTCGCACCGCGCAGGCTACATGTGCTCATGCGAGAAAAAAGGACCGGTGGTGCATGTGGATTGACAGGGGCAGTTGGGCTATGAGCCCACACGACAGCGTAGATGTATCGCAGGGGTTAAAAACAGAAACCGGCATCCAATCCACATTTCTAGCACACACTCGATTTTGAGCAACACTTAACACCACAGAGAGGACACCCCCAGCCGATAATTCGTCTTGTTGGAGCTCCCTCAAATGATGCGATCGTTGGTGCTGCTCCAACGTGGAATAATTGAATTCCTTCCGCTTTGGAAGGGTCTGCAACAGGAACAGAGGACAAGCCAAAAGCTTAGGCATCTCACCTTCAGTCCTGACAACGCCCTGCCGTAATGAGAAGGTCATGGAAACCACGTCTACGTGGATGAAGGCGATGCCACGCTTAAATTCGGTCATGAGACCATTTAGCTTTATAGAGCCTTATCACGTTGTCGACGTGTACCGTGACCCTCGTAGAAGCAGCGGAGTACGCCAGACTTGGTCGTTTCGTGGCCACGCTCCGGCATCCAAACCCGAGTATTTATTTTCGCGGCCTTAATGGACCAACGACGCCGACTGCCTCCCCTCCAAGTGGCGTAATCAGCCATTTGGAAGCGCTATCCGAAATGGAAGGAGAGGAAGTTTGGTAACGGTAGATTCACCGCCTGGCCAGCTGGCCAGCTATGGCTACGGCCATAGCCATAGCCATAGCCAGATACGATGGTCGCTTGGACCTCGCTTGAAGCCCGCTAAGTCGGCTATCGAGAGGGTTGAGAAAACGGCGAAACACCTTCAGCCGTCCGCGGAACACCGCCACGGATTGCGGCGGGAAGCGCAGTCACCCCCTCCTCCTCTACTCCCCCTAAAATTTCGGGGAAAGCTTCTAATATTCTATTTCGTTGACGTACGCCTGAATCCCAGAAAACAAGGGGAATAGGCAGGAATTAGCTACTCAAGATAGCGGGGAAGACAAGGCGCCGAGCGGGATCAACCCGAAGGCGTCGCATTCGGCTGCCCAAACGGGATTCTCGGGAAAAAGGCGAGAATCCCTTTTCGCAAGCATAGCCATAGCCATAGCTGGCCAGGCGGGGAATGCGATATTCTGGAGACAACGGCAAAATGATCACTGAGTGAATTGCCTCTCAAGTCCAGCAAGTTGTTCGTACGACAAGTAATTTAGTAAGGGAAGCCACGTGATTCTGGCAACTCACATCTAACAAACGCCGCATACAGTGACCCATCTAAGAGAAACGAACTCACCTGAATGATTTGACGACGAAGCTCAAGGTGTTCCGTATTGTCCAACTTGAACTGACTGCCTGTGGGAGGTTGCCAGCTTGAAAAGGTGAGTAAGAAGGAGGTTTTGGCGGCAAGACGGTTAAAAAATGCCATGGACGGAGCGCCTCTTGTGAATATCGCAAAGAGGCACAGGGGGCCCGGGGGGTGGGCGACCGAATCTTCCGAGCAGAAAGAACGCAGTGAGAGAGGTCGATGGCTTCGGGAGGCGGTCGCTGTCCAACGGGAGCGGTCGTGAGAAGAGAGGGGTGGGAACCGGACGAGATAGGACGGCAGTGGAATTTGTCAAGGCCGAATAAGGTCGAGGGGCGAAGGTGGGTGGATTCGGAGGATCGCAATTGAGTTGGGTTCCATGGACACCTCCCGAGTTGGGCGGTGAAGAGAAACAGATGGGAGCATTCGCAGTGGGATGTCCGGCAAATTCTGGCATTCAGCGATCAGTGCAATGCCAGTAAGCCCGAGAATAAGTCAAATAGACTTGCTGGCCATACGAAGGCTGGCCGGCAGGATGTATGCGCGCATTCAGGCGGAGATCTGGAAGAGGAAGGCTCTGTCGAACAGCGAAGACAAGCGACGGGCGTCGCTGATGACGGCGAGGACGAGGCGGGCGGGGAAAGAAAAATGGGGGCGGACAAATGTCGGTGGAGAAGAGGGCGGGGAATCAGAAGAGGGTGATGGCAAGGGCGAGAGAGCAGGGCCCTGTATGGGCGCGGCTACCGAACGAGGCTGAAATCTCGGCAATATCCCAGTTTCCAGCTCCGCTCCATAGACGCCCTCCTCGCGCGTTCGCGGAAACTGACGCGGCCTCCCTCGCCTATTATATACGCCTCCCTCCGTCCCTGCCCATCTCTCGTCTTCCCCTTTGCTCATCGTCCGAACCGTCCCGACCCACATCCACCGCCGTTACACACCCCGCACCCCGCGCCCACCATGCCAGACGGCTCCTTCACCCACCCTCAGCAGCGCCAGTTCAACCCCTACACCGACAATGGCGGTACCATCCTCGCCATCGCTGGTGCGGACTTCGCCGTCATTGCTGGTGACACCCGCCAAAGCGAGGGCTATAGCATACAGACCCGCTATGCCCCAAAGGTCTTCAGACTGTGCGTAGATCACTCCCCATCCTGCTTCAGCACCGATCATCCGCTCACCCGCCTCTGCTATCCCGCATACACAGAACTGATCGCGCCGTGCTCGCGGTCAACGGCTTCGCGGCGGACGGAAACATGTTTGTCAAGAAGGTGAAACAGCGACTCGAGGTGCGTCCAGAACTGCGGGGTGGCGCGTCCCGTCCAGCTCTGATCGCGTCTTCGTTCGCAGTGGTACCGACACGCGCATGCAAAGGACATGCCTCTGCGTGCGATCGCCCGTCTGATCCAAACGATGCTCTACGCCCAGCGTTTCTTCCCTTACTACGTCTATAACATCCTTGGCGGCATCGAGGAAGACGGTGAGTCGCATCCATCAATCTCACGCGGATAAATGCACGGCACCGGATACCCCTGGCTTCGCGACATTTTTGAATGTACGGAAGCGGCAGCTTCTGATACGCCCTGCTGCCTATCGTTTGTCAAACATGGGAACGGGCATCGCAGTGTGCGATTTCTGGTTATGGCAGGCAACGCGCGTCCCACGAGCGCCTTGCGGTCGTCCCTTACTTCACAAATCACGGGCCTTGCGTCCTTCATGCGACCTTACTCACGCAACGTTTGTTCTTTCAGGTACTGGTGCGGTGTACTCCTTTGATCCCGTGGGATCATATGAGCGCGAAGCCTGTCGAGCGGCGGGCGCGGCCCAGTCACTCGTGCAGCCATTCCTCGACAATCAGGTCAGTCTCCAACCGCAGCCCATACACGTCTTGTTTGCTGTATCTGACCCATTTTTTCCCTGAACCCAATCCACTGCGGTCGCCGCAATCCGTCATCCAGATTTACTTCAAGAACCAGACAGCGGCGGCCGGCCAAACACACCCCACCCACCTGCCGTTGTCAGATGTCCTCTCCATCGTAATTGACTCGTTCACCAGCGCAACGGAACGTCACATCGAAGTACGTCTCTTTCCCTTTCTGCACATCGCCACTCTTCCCCTCCCCTTCGCTAGAAGCCCACCCTAGCCCGCTTCTGTTGGGGAATCCTCCCCCCCCCGGAACTCATTGCTGATGCCCACCCCTTTCTCAGGTCGGAGACGGCCTCGAAATCTTCGTCGTCGTGACGAAGGGCCACAGCACACAAGGGCTCGAGTCCATCCGCAACGTGCAGGAGGTGACGACGCGGGCGGACACAGACCGGATGTTCGTCATCCGGAGAGAGCTGAAGAAGGATTAGGCTGGAGGCGTTGCCTCGCGCCTTTGTACACAACGATATGAGGGCATCTCAATGGACGCTGCTTTCCTTCTCTGCTCTCTTTGCCTCGCGTTCTGCGCGCACGCACGCACTCGATTCATCGCCGTCACCAAATCTCCCGACCTTGGAGGCGCCGACCCCCACCGAATTGGAACCCACGCTCGAACGTGAAATCGGCACCGTCGGTCCGTCTCGCTGTTTGTGTACATGTTGATACGCTCTATTTGCCCTCCCTCCCTCCTACCTCCCTTCACTCTCGGCCGCCCTTCGATTCAGACAGTGTCACGCAGCACGTGTATGGGGGGGAGTAATGTACCAGTATCATCGTCGTCTGTTGTTGCGTCTTGTTACAACTAGAAGCCAAGCAATAATGTATATTGTTCCTCGAGCTCCATACTCAACTGTAACGGACTTCTGAAGCTCAAGCCCGAGCCCCCCGAACGGGAGTTTATCCGGCGCCGTCGCACGCGTGCCCGTGCCGGCCGCCGCCTGGCGTTCAAACGTTGAAGAAGCACCGACGTCATGCGCTCGACATCAGCGCAGGTGGCCCGCCTGAGGCTGCGCCACACGCATGTACACGTACTAAATTCCTACCGACTCCCGGGGCCGTCCTTGGTACCGACGCCACGAGCCTCGAAGCCCTCGGAGCTTGGAGGCATCACGACTCCCTGATCAGATTTTTCCTTGCGAGCGCGTGCTGCGTGCTTAACGTTAACCCTGCCAGGAGGCGGAAGGAGTTCGCGGGCGCGTACTACGCGTATATGATATCGATTGCGAGCAGCCCCGCCGGTGCCACTGGCCAGTGTGTGTGGACGAAGCTTGGCGCGCGGTCATGCATCATGCGGCGGGGAGCCTGGGGGCCCGAGCTCCGAGATATATGCTACTGGACAGCAGACCGCTCTGCCGAGTGTGTGCGCGCTATGTGTGCTGTCACGGTATACGTGCGTATACCGTACTTACGTGAAGGGACGTGAAGGGGCGGACATTCGGTTTGCGAGGAATCCGCCGCGGCTACAGTGGCACCGACGCCAGTACGTGAGCCTGAGGGTGATGGGAGCCTGAGTGGAGACACGGCCGCGCTGCCGCTGCATTTATATTCATATTTGTCGCGGGGTGCTCGATAGGGACTGAATGCAGCGTTGCGGGGCGCATATCAGGAGGGAAGCTGTGCGCTGAAGGGCCGCCGGGGGAGGGAGCGCAAGCGAGTCAAAATCCGAATCGAAGGAGAATTAAGCCCCACAACCTCGGAAAAACGCGCCAAATGGCCGGGGGCAGCGTCCGAGCTTGGGTGCTTGCGCTTTGTATTGCAATGCACCGCACTTTGGCAGGTACATGTGGGAAGGGCGTACTGCCGTCTGATAGTCTGCTGGGGGAGGGGGGGGGCGACCATGGCCCATGGCGGTGTGTGATAGTGGGAGGGAATACTGGCCGTGCACATGTGGCGGTTGGACTTCCATGCCATGGCGGAAAATGTTTGGTATGGAGGGCGGGGTGGCTCAGGACCGCACTGCCGTCCCGTCCACTGAATGGGGACAGAGTGGCTCGAAAGCCGTCAAATTAGCGAATTTACCAGCGGAAAACGTAATGAGCTTAGAGGGAGACAGAAGTAGAACGTAGATATCGGCCGAAGGAGGAGAGCCTTCCGACGGGGAAATAGGCACGTTGAAGCTTGGGAACGAGTATGGGAGAAGGCATGGCCCAGCGTCGACCGAAGTTGAGAGCCACCGCAGGCACGGGCGTTGAGTACCAGTACCGGCGGCGAGGCTGCAAGAAGCCCTTAGCCCTAGCGACCCTGTCCGAGGGTGTCGAACCTTGGTGCGGGAATCCTGACCGCTGGGGGTGGGGGATTGGCCGAGCAGGTGATTCTGGGCGCCATATGTCCAGTTCCAGAGCAGATCATAATGCCCATGTTCTTCCGGTCATAAGACCCGGGCTGATACCCTACACACATTGCACGCGGAACAAGCGGCGAGGACTGCAGGTAAGTGCGCTTCGCGCGACCATCGGTGAGCTTGGTATGGTGTGCCGCCGATAGCGTCATCTGGGGTTCAACCGGGCCTTTCGAGGGAGGCGTCCCGGGGGATTTTGTGGGACGCCTCGTGTACGGGTCGTGGCTGCAAGGAAGCATTTGTATGGGGAATGCGGGGAAATAGATATGATCAGGAACGCATGTGTGGGGAAGCGATATGTGCGAGGACGCGGGCAATGGAGGTGTGGGGAGCACGGCGACGCACATGCGCCAGGATCATATCCTCGCCCCTCAGAGATTATAATTGCGTCAGATCGGTAGCGGCTTGTTCCAGCGTGTGAAGTGGGTTTGTGTGCATATAATTCCTCCAGGCGCGAGATCATGATCCTGAGGACAAGGCGCCACCGCGACACGGATGTAGCATTACGTTGGGGGACAGACATAGTGGGGGACGCTCGGATTCCCCGGCAGTGAGGTAATACGTGCACGAAGCCCTTGCAGCGATAAAAACCTCCCGCTCACCTTTGTAGCACAGTATCATAAGCGTACGACGATACTTACCGTAACGGCAGTTGAACTGGGATGATGTCTGCGCACCAAAGCGATGGCATCAGATTGCGTTTACAATGAAATGGGATGTTACCTTTGATATTGATAGAAATCATTCAGTACAGAGAAATCCCTCACCGTTGGTCTTCCTCGCATGAGCGACTTAGTGCCCTATCATGCAGGCAGGCCCGATGAGTCCGACGTTGCGTAGCCCATCCAGCACCTGAACGAGCCTTGCTGAAGGAAGCAAGAGGATCGATCCGTTTTCCAGTCTTCCTGGTCGAAATCGAATTGATATTCTGTGGGCAGGACATTTGTTGGAGATAAATGGCGCTGTCGTAACCGACGACGGTGGTGGTTCAGTGAAAAGCAACTTAGCTCGGGGGACGCCCAAATGCGTCTATGATATGACGTCATTGCTCTGCAATTAGCCGCCTGGATCAGTTCCCTTGTTCCGAGCCAGAGTCTCTTGGTGCTATCCTTCATCCCCTACCAGCCACTGGAGTACTCTGGAGTATTGGTCAATAACCACACAAGACTCCGTCTGGCGCCGTGGGTCCATTCTCTGTTCCGATCCACGCGATGGGTCAAGCAGATCTCACGATTGATGCGCCGGCGGCGGTATGCTCATTGCCTTGTCATATGTCTATGTATGATGTTTACTGATTTGTCTGTGTCTTCGTCAGCAACTGGCCACAGGTAAAGCATAGGGTAATGCATGATTCCGTATTTCAGAGAATACTCGCCCTGTTCTGCGCTCGTAATTGCGATGCTTGACATTGAGCATTCGTACGCTGCTCGGGTATCTCATGCTCTCCTCTGCTTTTGCGTTGCCTGTCAATAGTTGGATGACATGCTAGTGCCGAGTTACACGGTTAGTGTGTTTGACTGCTTCTATCGCACCGATACTTGCTGACGTGTGCCCATTACGCCAGAATCCCCTTCTATCACCTCAAGAACACGTATTTGCGACCACGTGTGCTGATACATCGCTGCCAGAGCTGCACTCTGCCAGAATGATTATAAATCCACATCCCACCTCGTACCAGACACAGCGCTCGCCATCATCAAAGTAGGCGAGTAGAACGGAGAACAGCCATAAAGATTGCATGCGCGGTTGCCTGGCATGGCTTATAGGCGTCAATCTACGTAAGCACTTTTGACTATATTTCCCTCGGCTATGAATTGTCGCGTCGCTTGCTGACAACAGTTTTCCCAAAAGCAGGAACGCACCGGCCTCTCGGGGATGGAAGAAGAGGAGTATATGATCGCGAGAAGCACGCGCCATAAAAGCCCGTAGCGACAGCATGCCTTCCGACGACACAACTCGCAACTCTCCCCCTTCTCCTACCTTCTGGGCTTGGTTCCTCTCCCTCTTCTCTTCCCAGCACCCACCCGCGCACGCGTACGAAATGGCCGAGAAGGGTAGCAAGAAAAACGTCGTCATCGTCGGCGGCGGCTCGGCTGGAGGCGCCGTTGCCCGTGAGCTCTCCAAGAAGCTCAGCGCAGCCCAGTACGAGATCATCCTCATCGACGCGCGGCCCTTCCACACCCACCTCCCCGCCATGGCGCGCATCGCCGTCACCGCCGAGGAGAGCCTCGAGGACAAGGCGCTCATGGGGTTCGAGAAGCTCTTCCACAATGGCAACGGCACCATCAAGCACGGCAAAGTCGTCTCCATCGCGGAGGCCGCTCCTGGGAAAGGCGGCGAGGTCGTGCTCGAGGACGGCGAGAGGATACCCTACGCCGCGCTCCTACTCGCGACCGGGGCCATCTGGCCGGACGCCATCCAGCTCCCCGAGACCGACGCAGCCACCAAGTCGCACCTCGGCTCGTGGCGAAACAAGTTCGAGAAGGCTAACCACGTTGTTATCGTCGGTGGCGGTGCGGTCGGCCTGGGTAAGTTTAGGCTTTGGTGTGGAATCTGTCTGTGCGAGATTCGCAAAGTTGACGTCACGCCTCACCAGAGCTGGCTGGAGAAATTAAGCAAGCGTTCCCTGTAAGCGCCCACTCTGTACCCCGTGCGCGTCGGGCTCGAGACCGAGGCCGAGACTGACCTTGGTCGAATGGTACCGCAGAAAAAGAAGGTGACTATCGTCCACCGCGACACCCAGCTCCTCAACTCGGCGTACCCCGACAAGTGGCGCAAGGACATCGAGCGCCGCGTCCGCGTGCGTGACATCGACCTCATCCTCGGCGACTCGATCGAGGACCTCTCCTCTGAGAGCGTCAACGGCGTCACCACCTCCAACGGCAAGAGCATTCCTGATGCTGACCTATTGGTACATCCACCGTCTGTGACTTGCCGTCCAGTTCTCCGCGTCTTGACAAGGTTTTCTGTTTCTTGCACGCACAGGTCCCAGCGTTCGGCGCGAAGCCCGCCACGAGCTTCATCACGACGCTCGGCGCGGACGTCGTCACCGCCACGGGGACCATCAAGGTGAACGAGCACCTCGAGGTCGCGGGCCACCCGGGCGTGTTCGCCGCGGGCGACATCATCGACTGGCAGGAGCAGAAGCAGGCCGCGAAGGCAGGCGCGCACGCCGGTGTCGTCGTCGCGAACATCACCGCGTTCCTCAATGGCCACCCGCCCAAGAAGGCGTACAAAGGCAGCCCCGAGATGATCCTCGTCCCGCTCGGCAAGGTGCGTAGCGTTCCCCGGATGTTCATTCTTGTTTCAGTCTCGTGTTAGGTGCTGATGTGGTCTTGGGGGCGTGCAGACTGGCGGCTCGGGCTACATAGGGCTCTTGTGGGGCATTGTCCTAGGCGACTGGTTGACGAAGACGATCAAGGGCAAGGACTTGATGATCGGCATGGCCCGCGGCGCGCGTGGTCTCTGAGCGGACCCTCCCCCAACCCTTCTCCTCTGGTTTTGGACTGTAGCGCGCCTCTGGACGCAGAGCGTTTCGTTTGTTACCCCCTCCGATTGTCGCGATATACCTATACGATATGTAGAACTGTACTCTAATAGTAATCCTCTGCTCCGGCGTTACAGCCTCTTAGCAAGAAGCCACTCCCCTTCGCCGACATGGCGCTGGGCCGAAGAGACGTACAGTATCAGTATCACAGAATACAGCGCGAGGAGAAGCCTCGGAGATATGGACCCCAAGAAACTCCGAGCTCCCGCGCTCTATGTGCCCCCAGCCGTTCCGGATATGGCAACCTCTGTGGTTCGCGCCGAACGCCCCCCCATAGTTAACGTTATTATCATCGCCCTTCGAAGATCAGGGTTCAATTCCCTGTCGTGTCGCGTATCGCGTTCCTGTTGCGAAGACTGTCGTGAGAGGGGCGCAGATAGCTGGACAAGTGGATGCTGGTGACTGGAAGCATCTGTGCCAGACTCTAGAGGCGGGGACGAGGCGTGTTCGCCGCGTTTTCTCCGGGGCTGTAGGGGTCGAATGGCGTCCGGTCGAGACGCGACGAATTAATTGATTGCCAGCCGGGCGAAGCGGGGGGCTTCCCTGCAGTGGCATGTCTGATAAAGCAGGTCGTGCAGGCACTAGGGCGCGGTGGCTTCGACACCGCATGGAGGGGAGTGTGAAGGTGCAGCGGGTGCAACGCGGGGCGAGGTGGGGGCGAACGACGCGAAGGTCTGACCCCAGAAATCTGAATTCAGCGAACTTGAAGGGGCGGCTCTTCTAGCACTTCCAGACAACGGTGCCAGAGACAAGGGCAGAGGTATTGGGCGTGTCACCGGTGGTCCCGGGGGGGGGTGGGGGGGCAACTTATCGGATACTCCGAGGTTGGTCGCCGCGCAGGACCGGACATTGTGTCAGCCATTCATATTCATCGGCGGTGAAGTAAGAAGGCTGTTTTTCTGGTCTTCTAGCTCGAGCGAGGCTTTCTGACCGGCTTACATGGTCCAGGTGCAGTCTGGAAGCTCAGTTTGCGGGCGGCTCCGAGTACTTCGCTGTAGCCTGGGAGACACCAGCATAGATGTTCGTTGGAATGAATAGATAGGAGAAAGACATCAACATACCGGCGTTTTTGAAGTCCTCGTGGTGGAGGTCCTGAAAGGCCAAGGCCAGCGGTCGCGTGTTGGATGTTCTGGACTCACTGCGTTTTGGCGGGGCCAGGCTTCAAGCTTCAAACTTCAAGGGCGAGAAGAACCGCTATCGTTGCGGCTCCGAGTCCCATTCAGTGCTCGTGACTCTGGCCTCTCCCAGCAACATGTTCTGTAATGCCGATCTGATGCTTTGACAAGTAACACTTACCACGGTCTAGGTATCCTCGCCGCGAACAATTCCGAGTTGACAAAATTTGCTTCGAAGCCGCTGTTTAGTTTTCCGAGTGACCTGCATCGCAGTTAGCTGACAGCAGTATTCGCAATAGTCGTAGGGTGGGCTTTGTCGACTAGGAGGTGTGTAGACCATAAAGTTGCTTCTTGGTAGTGTGATGCTCGACAGACCGCAAGATGATGCGTCCTATGCGGATTGACCTGATTCGACTCGGAAAGCGGATTGTAAAAGTTAATTTGTTTTTACTTATGTGTGTCAATATGTGAGCCATACAGGCCGACTCGCGACAGGTTCAATGGGACCTATTGCTTAGTAAGCCGACGTTCCCAGAGCCCAGCCCATTTTGGCAATCCGGCGGTCCGGCCTCCAAGATGCCGGCCGGTCCGAGCTTAGCCTGCGATGGCGCTCCCGTTGCCGTTGCTTTGCTACAACATCCTCTCTTGTCGTCCGAGCCACGCCATGAATTGTATCCTTTCCTGCGCTGCCATTGTTGGACATGGGCCCATAAACTACTCGTAGATCACGCCTATTTGACGGTGGAACTGAGGGCGGCATCGAGCAGGTTGCAGATGGTTGCTATGCTACGTTGCCAGACTACAAATGTCAAGTGGATGTCGATTTCGGATGACAAGTAAGCCGCGTCAACCCCTCTTCGGCTTGGTACACCTCCGCGATCGACGATGTCCACCTCTCAAGGCGAGAACCTTTTGCGATCGACAGAAGCCCCTGCAGGCTGACGGCCGAATAGAAGAGGTCAGCCTTCCCTGTCGTTGGTATTTATCTTGTGCCTCGAGAATCCCGTGCCATAACCCATTCTGCCTACGTTCCTCCATCTGGCCTAGTCCCTCCTCACCCAGGCCGTGTCCTCACCCGCTCAAACTACCCTCGTACATTCTTCTATCGCACTCAGACTCTGGTTGCACGCACACCGCAGCAAGCATCCGTAACAGCAACACAGTCACCGTCGCCTTTCGTTCGACGCCTTCCCCGAATCTCCCTGGAGTTTCATTGTGAGTGCACCTCTCCAACACACACCCGGACACTCGTCGAAGCTGGGCCCACTCGTATGATAGCGATTAGTTGTCCTCCTCGATATTTGCCGCAATGGTTCCGATCGTCGCCCAACTCCGTGATGTTCTGGCGACGCCGACCGTGGTCATCTACGTCCTATCCTCGCATCCTCTGCTCTCCATCGTGGTCTTCCTGATCCTCGGCATCGCGTTCTACTACAAGTCCACTGGCTTCAAGCTCCGGCGTTTCCTCGACGAGATCGTCATCGCCAGCATCCCATCTGTCGCGACTTCGCCCCTCATCCCTCTTGCAGAAGATTTTGACGAATGGATCTGGAGGGTGAGTGTTGCATATATGCACACATAGCGGCTACTCACATTCAGCACACCTCGTCGGCTGCAGGTCATCAAGCTCACGGACACGATCTCACAATTTCTCGTCTATTTCAACGATGGCAGGCTTGCATACATCGAGCACCAGCTTGAACACGTCACCGCACTCGAGGAGAAGGTCTCTTGTGTCCCAGTCCTCGAACAAGCCAACGCTGTGCTCGAGACCGACAACGCCACTCTCAAGGAAGACAATGCTACACTCGAGGCGACCAACGCCGTGCTCAAAGAAGAGAACGCTACGCTCAAGGAGGAGAACGTTGGGCTTGCTTACGATAACGCGGCACTCAAGCAGGAGAATGTCGGGCTTTCTGACGAGAACGCTACACTCAAGGCCGCGGTGACCGATCATGCTATTTACGCTCGGGAGAACGCGACTCTCAACCGGGAGAACGTCGAGTACGCTCAGGAAGTCGCAACACTGAAGCAGGCCAACACCAAGATGTCCCAGGAGACCATCGCGCTGAAAGAGAACGCGGCAAGGCAAGCACAGGAGTTGTCCAAGCTCCAGGAAACGCTCGCATCCGAGCGGCACCAGCACACCACGGAGAAGACAGCGCTCGACGACCAGATCGACGGCCTGGTGGCCGCCCGGGTCGAGCTCCTCGCAGGGCATGAAAGTTTGACCGCCAAGCTCCAGGCCGCACAGGCCGCTCTCTCCGCCGCCACTTCGTCCGACGAGACCCGCTCCGGAACCGAAGAGAAGCTCCGCGCCGACGTCGCCACTCTCAAGAAGAAGGTCGACCACCTCCGGAAGCAGCGCGAGGCACACCTCGCCGACGACTCCGCCCGCACCCTCCAGTACCGCGCCGACCTCGTCAAGGTCACCTCGGACAGGGATGCCGCGATAGTGGAGAAGGACAACGTCGAGCAGGCGCTCGCCTCCGTTAAGGCGGAGAAGGACGCGGCCGTCGCCGCGCGAGATGCTGCCGCTGCCGAGCGGGACGCGGCCATCGCTGCGCGCGACGCGGCCGCTGCTGAGAGGGACGCGGCCGTCGCCGCGAGGGACGCGATCGTCGCTGCGAAGGACGCCGCGATCGCCGAGCGGGAGGCCGCGGACGCACAGCACGAGGCCACGCACCGCGCGCTCCTCGACATGACGTCTGCGAAGGACGCCGCGGTCACGGAGAAGGACACCCTCGCGATGCGCCAGATGTCCACTGCGCGCGCGCTGGCCACGATGACCTCGGCGTGGAAGGCGGCGAAGAAGGAGAAGGACCAGGCGGTCGCGCAGCGCGACGAGGCCCAGCGCGCGATGGCGGATGCAGTCAGCGCGAAGGACGCCGCGGTCAGTGCGAAGGACGAGGCGGTGGCGGCGAGGGAGAAGGCGGAAGCTGAGTACCAGGCGGCGTTCGCTGCAAAGGAAGCGTCTGAGGTTGCTCTTGTCGCGATGAGGGAGGAGAGGGACGCGGCCGTCATGGAGAAGGAGGCGGCGAAGAAGGCAGTGGAGGATGCTCCTGCGGTCCAGGCTGATGCTGCGCAGAAGGCGGCACAGAAGAGGATCAAGGAGTTGACGAAGGCGAACGACAGTTTGACGAACGATAACGCGAATCTCAAGGTATTTTCCTTGTCCCGTGTGGCCGTCGCAGAACTGATATCGTGTGCGGCGTTCAGGGAGAGATCGTCAAGATCCAGACGAGCTGCAACAACTTCAAGAACCTGAACGTACGTTCGGAATCCATTGATGGCTTGAGCAAGGTGCCCACGTTCTCTTTAGAACCAGAACATGAACAGGATGAAGATTGTTCGGCGGGACAGGGACGAGTGGAAGGACGCACACGACCGCCAGGTCAACGAGGTCGCCACGAAGACCGCCACGCTCCTCAAAGCCGAGAGCGATCTCCGAGAGAGCCTACGCAAGCTCGAAGAGCAGGAGAAGCTCGTCACACAGCTTGCGGCCCGGATCACCGAACTCGAGTTGGGCTTCAAGGACGACGCTTGCGACGACATCACGCTCTCCAGGTCCGCCGCTCAGCAGCACACGCCGCCTGCGAGTCCTGACCGTGAGGACGACACGGCAGACGCAGTTGGCAACAAGAAGGCATCCAAGAGCAAGTTCCAGCTGCCGGCGATCCTCGTCCGGCGCAGCGCGAGCGATGTCAACGATCAGGTGAAGGCGGGTGCGGCTGCGGCGCCTAGGCCAGTGGTGACGCACGCGCGCATCGGCTCGGATTCGTCGACATCGACGGGCCAGCGCGACTCGATCGCGTCGCTCCTCTCCCAGAACAAGCGGCCCACGCCGACTCATTCCCGCGCTGGCTCCCGCTCGTCGACGACGACGCTCCAGCGCGACTCGATCGCGTCATCCCTCGCGCAGCAGACGCTGTTCAACAACCTGGCTGCGCTCAGCCTACCGCGGGACATGCGCACGACGTAAGCTCCGGCGAGATCTGTGTCTGCTTGGTGCCTGTGCTTAGACAATGACTGGAGTCTTCATGGGTATTCCTCTGCTCGGTTCTTGGCGTTCTACCTACTCTACTTCTCGGGATGTTTCTGGCAACGGCTGCGCAGCCAGGATGTTTCTCTCGGTTCTGCACTGCATTCGTATGTGCGTACGGTTGGCTCGCGTCGGTCTGGTCTTCGGAATGATTAGGGTCTTCTGAACTTCGGCACATTGAGCCACTGCTTTGATCCATCTAGCAACTTAGGCCCCTGGCGTGCCTACAATCTGTCGGCTTGTCAGCCGGTGTCTTGACTAGAACACGTCTGAGGTCTCGACGCGCCGAATGCGCCGTCTTTGCGCGATCAGCAGCTCGTCAGCGCTGCTGAAGGAACCTTAAGCCAGGTATCTGTCGATGGGTCGGTGCATTCGCTCAATTACCTTCCAGCGCTGGCGGTCGAATGCGAGTCGTTACTTCAAGTGAACCACCCGCATACCTACGCGGTACAAGCTCTAGCACTCGAAGACATTGCCACAACAAGCTCGACTGACGGCGCCGCCGATGCTGCCAGCCAGCCCAGATATACGCGCCCAAGGGCAGGCGCGGCGGAGGGCGGCAGAAAACCCTTGCTCACTTACCGCCACCTCTCCGCCACGTTATACATCTATCCTGCGTAAAGTCCGCTCATCATCTTCCACTGCAGCTGTGCAGGATATCGTGCGGTTTTCGATGGCCATCCACCCTGCAACCACTCTTCAACAACTGACTTCGAGTCTTGGTTGCAGAGCCCCAGCCAATAATCAACATTGGGACATGCAACAACGGGTATAGAGTCGAGATCGAGTGGTATGGGTCTGACAATGGATCTAGTGAGTGATTGTGCTTATGCTGCAACCTCTGAAGCGGCTGCAGAGGCGCAAGGGTTGGAGGAGCGCGGTGCAACGCGTCGTTGGGAATACGTCAGGGTGCATCCAGTCTATCTCTATCGATACCTATGTCCCCATGCATCTCTCTATGTCGTATACAAGGAGGTTGGATAAAGGCAGCCAGCAGTATCGTGATAAGAGGCTCCGGGACCCTCGATACGATGAGCGATGAACGGGGAGCACGCGGACTGTGTCCATCGGCCAAGCTTCCCCGCAACTTTCAGGCCACGAGGATATCCCTGACCCTTAGAATGCCTTCTCAAACGCTCTTTGTCACAGATTCCATACGTTCTTGGCGATATCTAACAATACTCGCGTACAGCCTTTGAGCTTATTCCGGGAGATGACGAATCCTGGTGGAGCTGCTGGTAGACTCTAGCTGCGGCTGATCAGCAAATGAAGAGTAATTGACGAGTACGTGACGAGCCGTGAATAGAAGATCCCTCTCATAATCGCCGATCTGCTTTGGATATGCCTTGCAGGTGTTTCAGGTCTTATTTATGGCCTAAAGCTGCCGCGACCGGTGAACATTCAGTTCATAGTTCATGGCACTGCGACGGTTATTGACTGCGATGGGCCTCAAACTGTCTATCGTAACCGCATGAAGCCATTCACTTGGTAGCGGGTTCTTCGCTAGAATCTGGGGAAGGATCGCTGGACTCACACCGGTCTGTACCACCCATCTTTATGTCTAACTACCTCAACCAATGCTCAGGTGAGAGACTGTCGCATCCTGCACGTCGACGTCCGCATCATCAGAGGGACCGTGTTTCGTAGTTCGACATGCCACTCAAGAACTTTACGCGGAGATTCCCTGAGAAGCTTGTTCCTTCCTACTTATACATGGACTTTTTCCTGGGGCCGTGGTACTACCCTTCTCTCCATCCCCTTCATGGACCCATCGGATCCCCTTACCCAATCCCTTACCTTGATCGTTTCGCGTATCAAGGAAGCTCTTGCGTGTGGAATAATCGCCATAGTCATCTCAACGGGGTGAGTACTATTACTGCGTGTTGTCTTGGTCCGTGCATCGCGTCTAGTCCGCCGCTAACTTATTGCACTGCAGCGTCTATGGAATCACCATTTTGCAAGCATATATATACTTTCGGAACAGCGAGAAAGATTCTGTGCCATTGAAGTCGTTCGTAAGCATCGTGGCCCTCGTTATATTAAAATACCACGCTGATATCTAGCTTTGAAAAGGTTGCATTATTGTTGTTCGTATACCGCGACTGCCATTGGCAGTACGTCAGTGGCTTTATCTGAATATAAAACTATTCACAGCTTCCTTGACACCGCATCGTTGGCCCTGGCCGTTGATGCACTGTTCGAGTACGTCGTAGCAGATTTCGGAGAAACATGGTTACTCCTCAAGCTGCCTTCGTGAGCCCTTGCCGACTTGTCTCTTGTCCACTGCATCTGACGAACCCTCACTCCAGCGTGCTGACGGTGAGTGCGACAACTAGCTGCCCCATGGTACAAGCGGATGCTCATGACACACATAGTTTGTGAATGGAGTTACAGTAAGCGTCGTCCATGAGCCCATGTTGCTTCCGGCATATAAGCATGACTAAATTTGTGCTTGCATTCGATAGTATCTGATTGCCACGCTCACACAATGGTATGTTTCTATTCTGTAGCTGTAAACTGAGTTTCTGACTCTCCTTCATTCAGCTATTTCGCTCACCGTCTTTGGGGTCGTAAGTTCAAGTCATTCCCCGTATTGTATGTTGGGTACGACTGATGGGCATTGTAGTGAGCAAGGGAAACATGACGCTCGTGTGTAGCATCGTAAGGCGATATTCAGGTCCAAACTTGAACAAGCATTGACTGGATGTGTGAATTTGTCAGGTTATTCTCTCCTTGGTCTCGCTCGGTGAGTCGATCCACAATTTGATTTCAGACTTTGGACTTTGGGTGTCCTAACATGCTACATTCGATCGTGGGCAGGCGTTGCAATAGGTAAAAGAGATGGCAGTGAATACTACAGTGTGACAGGGAGTCGTGACTAACTTACCGGCCTCGTTGCAGTCGTATGCATTCGTGAGTGCGTGCATCGACAACCCGTGCGCTGGAGTGGTGCAGCACGTACCCTGACCTGAGCTTTAATAGCTATACGGATCCAGATTTCACCTCATTGGCTTTGCCCGAGATGCGATTGCTCATAGGCCTTGCAAACGGCCTGAGCGTCCCGTGCGACGTCGCCATCACGATCGGTCTTTCGTACTACCTCAACTCAAAGAGGACAGGATTCAAGAGGTGTGTACTGTGGGCTTCTAGGACCACGAGTAGATTCAATCTCATCCTCGTTGTGCAGAACAGATTCGATCATTAACCAGCTGATCATATACGCTGTGAATCGCGGTGCTCTCACTGCGTGAGCATACAGACCGGTTTCTTCCCTACCTGCTCGGCTTCTCTGATACTCGCTTTCGCGATCAGGGTTTGTCAAGCCGGCTTAGCCGTCGTGGTACGAGGCCTTCGGTTTGCTCCATGTCTCTAACAAACCACTAAACTTGGCTGTCAGTTCATCGCATTTCCGGGTCACCTCTTCCACTTACCATTCGACCTCCTGATTGGCAAACGTACGTGTACGTCGCTTCTTGTCACCAGGGTGCCTCGCTGAAAGTGAGCCACAGTGTACTGCAATACCCTTCTCGCAACGTATGCCACTTCCTGAGGAGAAATTATCGTTGATTTTACGCAGCTAGCTGATGCATTCACACAGGCTCAACGCGCAGAAGGTTATCAGGATGGATGGAGAGAACGTCATGGAAGCCAACACACTGATCCTCAACCTCCGTCCCGTCGATGCGCCGACCATGTGTCACAGCCCCCATGACTTGAGAACATTCTCTGAGAGGGTATGTGCTTCATTGCGTTCTCTTTGCCGCGTCTGTCTTGACAGCCACTCCTTCCTGTAGATGGACGGCAGCACGCTGACTGGATCCATGAAGAGAATGGTCAGTACACCCTAATTGGAACAATGACGAACTCACCGATTTTTATGCGTTGCTCACAGGAACGTGGGAATACTCAAGGGCACGAGGTAGAAGCATAGAGACCGGCATTTCCGCTGTCCGATGTACTTCTAGCATTTGTCTTGGAAGCTCCAGACGCTCCAGAGAGTCGACTTCGCTGAGGCAGAGCCCGACAGCGTTCTGCAGTCTGTCAGTTCAAACTGTCCGGGCATGCATAAACAGCTGTAAATTCATCGTCAGTGTTCAGACCCATTTGTTTCGAGAGAACATGAAGAAGGAAGCCGAGGCCGTACATAGAATTCTTTGAAGCCAAGCAGGGGCGCCGGATGTTGGGGGCGCCAGGGGTCGCGGAGTATTCCGACAGCTGGCCACTGCGCTTCCTGCCAGCCCACATCTCCTCAAGTTCTCTCCAGTTTCTTCATCCTCCCTTTCACGTCCGCACGAATATACGAAGCCTCGTTTATCCCTCCATTCATCCACCAGCAAGGCAATGTCTGATGTGCGCACTCGGTCAATCTACCAGAGCCGCTCCTTGCTCCAATCCTCCTCGCTCCTCTCGCTTTTCCGAGTCTAACCCTGTGAACATGCCAAGTGCCCTTGTTCAAGCGAATTCAGGTATTGTCAGACTAGGGATCTCGGATGGACGCTTAGCAAGGCGTCTGAGATGATCCGCAAACTGAGGAAGAGGAGACAGGTCATTGGATATTGTATGTTCGTTGCAGGTGAGGGACCCTTTGTCGCTTGCCTTTTCATTGCATAATATCATACAGAAAATTCAGACCGGCTATTTCATATGTCGAGCGTCCGCCTCGATGAGGTCGAAGATGAAGGACCTGAGATCGGTCATCTGCTGGATCATTTGCTCGGGCGCATCGTCATGATGCTACTTTTCACTCCGGTCATGCCTATAGATGCGTAACAACCCGAAAAGGAACAGGAAGTCTTACATACATCTGTCCATAGACACCGACGACGACGAGCTGGCCACGACCCTCGCGGTAGCGCTAGATGAATTGGCAACCAGAGCCATTGGAACAAGAGGAACTCAGCGAACCCACATGAGGTTAGTCATCTTCCACCCTGACTCTCCGGTAACTTTGGTTGGGCCTCACAGCCATCATATACTCTCTTTTCTATGTCAGTAGTCCAGCGACCTGCGGAAAAGCAGATGCTTTCTGGCTGGAACCCGTCAACCACCTTCCGACACATTCCGCGACAATGACGAACATGGTCTCAAGCAGGAATTGACTCGTTGGTCATTCCAAACACACCCATAGATCTCGCTTGAGGCCCGTGGCCCAGATGTGGACTTGCGCTCCAGGTGCGATTGACCCTTAGCCCCAGCAGCTCACCTACACCCTACGGAAGACCCATTGTCATGACCGAACAGCCTACATACGTCGATTCACCAGGCGGGCCCGATTCGTAGCACTTCATGCGCCGCATGGGCTTTCGTCATGTTCGGCATCCCCTAGCGGACCATAGTAGGGTTCAGATCAGCTTCTGTTCAGGCTATCGACCGCGTTATTCATGGTAAGTACCAATTCTCGTGGTACTACGGAGGTGGAGGCGGAACGAATGTTTCGTCGGTTGCTGCTGCCTATGGCACCGCTTCGGTCGCATGTGCAGCAGCGCGCCCGCCGGCGAGTATTTGGAATTGGTAACGGCATGCGACTCCGAGCTAACAAACCTTAATGGTTTACAAGTATCCGTGATCTCGTGCGGACTTCAACATGAACACTAGTTGGCCCCAGCAGGAACCATCTAGGCTCTCTGTCGGGATCGGCGGCGCCGCACAGGTGCCGCATTACCACTTATCCTCGCAGCAGCAGGGACCTCTGTGCCTATTTCCCCGCGGGGAATGTGTTGGGCCACAGCGTGGGTCAGATGCTAGGATGAGGATATCATATGGTGCCCTGATGTGGTCTGCTCCCTCTCCCGATGATCTCTCCGCATGCGCTTCGAGTCCGAGTCAACATTGTATTTACTATTATCTTCACAATCCCGTTGTCACATTGCCGCCCTGCCGGCCGCCACCCTCATATAAATCCCTGCAGAACACTCGGACGTGCAACGCTGTGCTGGTACCTACCCCCTCAACATCTATTCCGCTACACCTGGTCAGTCTGTGTCATATCGCTTCGAAACATTCTGGGTGGTGATAACATTTCAGAATTTGCGAATACATGCCAAACGCGTCCAAGAACACGTCTCGTGAGCACATGCAAAGCGCCAAGAAAGAATATGCAGAACAAACGGACGTCGACGGTCCTTTCGCCGCAAGAACTTCTATTGCCAGCGCGTCTGTCGCAAGCACTTCCGCCCCGGACCCGTCGGCTACAGGCGCGTCAGCTTCTAACGACCCTTCTCAATGGCGCCTCTCGAAATTGAGAGACTCCGATACAGTAGGTGCATATCCGCTTTCCTGACGCGAGTCTGATGTATTGTATATGTTGATTAGATCACCAAGACCAATGCAAGCAATCAGTACCGACTGAGGAAGGAGGATGACCTGCAGGGGACCCCATACAAGAACGAAGAGTGGGTCACGAGTGCCCGTCTCTTTCTCCGGTCCTTACGCTATGCGGCACACATTAGGGCTGTCGTTGGAGGGGTCATCAGGCCCATGTATATCTACAAGGAGCGGGATGTCGAACGCAGGGCTTGGGAGAAGCATGGAGGGCCTGAGAAATTCGACACATAGTGAGTCTACCTTTCGAAATGTGGACTTCCTGCGGTGGCTCGCCTGAACATTGTGTATCCAGTCTGGCAAGGTTGAAGGAGCAGTACATCAAGAAGAATGGCCCCAACGCTCACTTTCCGCAGCCGAGAACCTACACGGAGGATCAGCGTCCCCAAATCTCCAACTCTCACCTCTCCCAAGCTCCGGCCCCGTCGAACTCTACGTAGGGAACTCTCCAACTCTCCTGCGTGTCAAGCAACAGATGGTCATCAGAAAAACATGCACAGGTCTGAACAGTCTGATTCAGACCGTGCCATTCATAGTAAGAGACGGGCGTTTAGAGCACCGCCACCATAGCGCCCCAGACATGCATTTCGAGCCGTTCAGAACTCGACATGTTCCATTTCCACGCACTCCTCATCCCCTCCTCTGAACGCGAAAAGTTGCGTATTTGAATGGCGACTGCAAAGGCAAGCCACGCCCTGGTTTTCACGCCAATTCTGTAAGGTGACCAATTCCCGGGGACAATTTGGGTGAGTACAGCATCCAGACTTTTCAGATTCCAGAACTTGTCGGTTTTGCTGATGGTGCCATGGCTCTGGACCACATACAACGAGGCTCTGTCGTGGGTCGACACCATGAAGGAGTGGGAGGACGACTGCATGGGCACCGCATTGGGTCACGGTTTCTTCAAGCACACCAAGGATAGGGAAGGCTCGATCAAAGAAGCACTCGTGATGATGCTGACGCGGTCTACGAAGGCGCTCGCCCCATCACCAAGTGTCGACAAGGTGAGGGCGGTGCTTGCAACTGCAGTGAAGCTACCTTCGAGGGAGGTTTGGGGCAGCAGGAAGCTTCCTCGTGGCTATCTGCAGGGATGGCGAGGATAGAGAGGTTGTGAGCTGCTCGTACTGGTAGAGCGATGACTATGCAGAGATTTTGTTCCTGGCTTGATTGAGGTTATCAAGGCACATGGAACTGGGCCAGAGGATTTTGGGGGAATTCAGTGGGAGGTATACGACAAGGTATGTACAGAGTCATACATGCACTTGGCAATACTGAAAGAGCCTTCCTGATGAACTTGGGCTGTTAAGGCAAAGGATCCGACTGTAAGTCGAATACAAGAGATCTTCAGTCAGTGAGCGAACGACTAGTATGAATTACCAAAGTACCTGTAAGTCGAATACAAGAGACTACAGATACTAATCAGTAACCAGTAAGCAAGATGTATAGTAAAGAGGACTTACTCTTCAGTCAGTGAGCGAACGACCGAAGAGCAAAGGCAGAGAATGTCTGTCCTTATATACTGCTAGGAGGAGTGCATGTGTAAGCAAAAGAAAGGAGTCAT